>KN716253.1:7057-30273 GCA_000816705.1 Dictyocaulus viviparus | reverse complement strand
AACAACAACAACAACAACAACAACAACAACAAAAACAACAAGAGCAACAGCAACAGCAACGGCAACAGCAACGACAGCGACAACGATAACAGTCAACAACAATAAGGAAATAACCACAACAGTAACAATAATAAGAGTCTGAATCGTTTTCATATTAATAAATGCTATTGATAATAATACACTTAATTGTATTAGATAATAATACACTTAATTGTATTATTGTTACTATGCGGAAAAAATATTGTAAATTGGTTGGAGAAAATTATCGTAAAGCAGATTAAATCAGCGCTTCACCCTTTGAAGTGTTACCTCAATGATGATATGATAAGGCGGATCAAATCAGCGCCTCACCCTCTGAAGTGTCACCTCAATGATGATATGATAAGGCGGATCAAATCAGCGCCTCACCCTCTGAAGTGTCACCTCATTAATGAAATAATCCTCATATTTGTAGGTGTTTCATTTTCTAATGCAAATGAAATGATTTCATTATGTTTTTTTTCATTCTGAATGCATTTATGCAGGCGATAAAAGTACATTCGTTTCCTTGGATACCTCACTATTAGAAAACTACACGATAAACGTTAACTATTGTCATCTGTCTCATTTTCTATGAATAGGGATTATTTTTAAAAGCGTATGAGGGAGAAAAAAAAACAACATAAAACGTTTGTAAAGTAAAATAGCCAATTGTTATTGTATTAGGAAAAAAATCGATAATGCCATCAATCAATTGAGTTCATTCTAGTCATTGACTCCTTTTAGACCATATTTTCTACTACCTCAACAGGCATTGTACACAGATTATGATGGTCCCAACTCTCAAACACAATACTAATCGATAAGATTTCCTTATAGTTCAGAATTTTTGACATTAGAAATGAATCGCTTAATAGTTTTTGTACAGTTACAATGATGGTGAGGTTATGTGAGGCATTCACAAGAGGGAAGCCAAACGTATGTATTTTTTAAACCTAAACATACTCCTTACTTGTATAAATCATAATTAAATGCATTTAGCTTATGATAATTAATGCTAAAGAAAACAGAGGTTAAAGATCGGAAACGAAACTGGAGGAGAATTGAAAAGAAAAAGAGAAGAGATAACTAAGCTTAACAACAGAATGGAGGACATTCTGTGTTCTTGGGTTACATATTCACACTATAAATCTATATGCTATTCGTAAACTTTTATCACTCAATCAATAGATCGTTAGTAAACTCACTACTTGCAGCTTATGAGTCATTTTCACATCTGACCAACGTACTCTTTCTTGCTGCAAATCA
The DNA here is from genome assembly GCA_000816705.1 of Dictyocaulus viviparus. NCBI lineage: Eukaryota > Metazoa > Nematoda > Chromadorea > Rhabditida > Metastrongylidae > Dictyocaulus > Dictyocaulus viviparus. The sequence goes on along the minus strand of KN716253.1, from coordinate 28,986 downwards.
TCGTCGTGAGGAAATACCGTAATACGAGTAGTTGTATAAGTGAAAGATTCAGTCAAAACGTGATTGGTTGGTAGAAGATGGACATTAGTTCACCAAGAAATTCGTCAGAGTAGATTGTAAATAGCCAGGATTATTTAAATGTCTGTAGAATCCGATTGCGTTGCGATCATAACAACCATCATGTGAAAAATATATTTATCGATTTTTAACGATTCTACTCGAAACGTATCATATTAACAATCTATTTAAAAATTTCATCAATCAATAATGTAATTCAGTAGAGGCTAATAACTTTAAGAGGTTGTTGCTGTTTACTGTATTTCGTTTCTTGATTTCTTGATAAATTTTTCTCCTTTAGTGTGTTCGTGGATTCCTTAACTGAAATCAACGTGAACGATAAGCAGTTCATTGTCAGATTATCAGATTATGAAGTTGAGGTTCTATGAAGAGCATTCTACTACAATTTTATGATTTATTTCTATGTATTGGGACTTACCATATCTGACCGTGCCTCCATCTTGCTGTTGTGGTTGTTGCTGCTGATTAACTTTTTGCTTCATATTTGATACAGCTTCTCCCTAAAATAATAAGCCTCCTGGAAAGCGCTCATCTATAAGTTATAAGATAGGCGTTAAACATCGATACTAACCGGAGGCATTCCGATCGGAATTCCTTTAAGCTGTTGAAGATCGACTAGGTAATGACAATCTTGTGGTAGTTGATCTTGAACGGATGCTCGAGCATTAGCACCGAGTTCATTAAGAATACTGTCAGCCAAGAAGAACGGTTTCATCAAAGATTGCTTAAAGCAGAAAAATCTAACGACATCATTCTATTGATAGAATAGCCAATACTGGTGATACCAGTACTTCTCCGAGTAGTGCTTGCACCTATGTATGAATAAAAATTGAGGAAAACAAATTTCTCTTACGGTAATAATTGTCCCGGATGGTTTTCCACATTCACTATTCATAGTTTTTGCAACACATGCCATCATACATCCTGTTGATGAACAAATCGGAGCCAATTCCTCAAAAAAAAATTGTCATACGTCATAGAGTCACTCAATTATTTATCTATAACTCATAGCATACACATATACACACATATGTACATGTATGTATATACCACTTATACATATATACGTATAGATAAATGAATACATACGTATATACATACAAAAATATACAAGTAAACCTCAGAGAACTCTTTCTTGAAGACTCTTTCACAATATCAATGCGTTACGAGACGAGTCTAAGTACAAGTCACGATGAATGCTATAGAGGATTTCTTTCATAATCATGGCGAAGCAAACAAAAGGCATTGATTAGTTCCTCATTTGACTCACCCAACTCAGTAACTCATGAGTTTTTTTCATTCGTGCCAATTGACGTATATTTTCATTTTCTGACAGTTCAATTATGGATTCGGAAAATAAACACGTTTTATCGCATGTTTGTATAATTTTCGCTGTCATTTTTTCTAAACAATCAGCGTGTGGTTGAAGTTCTGAAAGCGAAATAAATTCCCTTTCATGTTTCTTTATAGATTCTGAAAAAAACGAAGAATCAGCAAAAAATAATCAATATTTACAGGTGAAATCGATCGATTGTTCATCTTATTGATTATGTGAAAAAATGTTGATTATTTACAAGTAAACAACAAATAAAACATACCTTTTTCTTCTTTACTACATAACTCATCAATACCACTAAAAACTGTCGAAAATGTAAATATATTAACACAATTATCCTGTGAAAAAACACATAATGATGCATTATGATAGGCCCTGAAAAACAAAAATTCAGTACTATAAACTTGTAAAACTATCAACTATGATGAGAACAAATAGAATTCAATCAATAATTGAGGTGAAATTGATCAGAATTGCACCTCATATCCTCAAAATGTTTTAAATTCTTCATATAGAACACGGGGTCGCAGTGGTGCAATGGTGAAGGTGTAACGGTGACCCACGAGCCCGAATCAGTTCGCGGCCGCCCTCTAGGCCTACCAAGCCCGCCATCCCTCCGGGGTCGGTAAATTGGTACCAAAGGAATATGGGTAAGATAAATAGCACTTGACTTAGTGAAGAATGGTCAACTCAAGTCACTGTATAGATCAGGCTCGCATTCAACCACCTCCACGATATCACGTTGAAGTCAAATACGTGGGCGCATTTCACCATAAGGAATTGATCAACCTCAAAGCTTATCTTATCTTATTTATATAGAACACACGACAATCACCTCAAATGTCGTGAGTTCAAAGCTATGACTCCAATAGTGAAAAATAAAAAACGAAATCATCAGGTTCATCTTCATTTCAGAAATAGGTAACTTACGTGCAGAGGTTTTTGAACGTCTTGACGGGATCTTTCAATGAAAGCAGTTCAACAGCGGACAAGTAGAGTTCGGAAAGGCAAGAACGAGCGCAATCACTCAGAATACCGGATCGAACCATAACTGGTAAGTTGACTTTTATCGTATCATCTCCAAATGTAGGGCTAGAAGGACCTGTGAATAAAATTACAGAGCCGATCAAACACTGCAGGTATTTTTAAAAAACATTGATAAAACTTACTTATACAAAAGCCTAGGTAAGCCATCAAGCCGAACCATGATAGCAACATCCTGAAAAAAACTGAAAAACATATTGAGGGAAACATGAGGAAGAGGCGACAAATGGTTTTTGATGCGATGCTTCTCACATGAAGCTTAATACTGTCGCAGGCTATGAGAAGTTGATCATAGTTGAAAAAGTTCCAGAAAACTAAATTAATGAAGAAAGTACTACAATTTTTCCCTCTTTTTAATATATCGTTTTATAGTGTCCTCATCGTTAACTCCCGCGCTTTCAATATTCAATTGAGATCAGAAACCTTAATCGATATGATCTACAATATTCTTGAAATGGTAACGTTGAGTTTCAAAAAATTCAATGAAATTAAAAACAAAACATCTAAATGGTATGTTGACGAAATGTATAAAAATGAACTCATTGAGGTACAATGCGTTGTATAGAGAACGAATAAGCTGAAATAATTTTTAACATACATTTTTAATTTGAGTGAGTAATATTCAATTTACATATCGAACTCAGATTTCGTAAGCGTTTAGAATTTGTTGCGCAGAATCTTTTTTCAATGAAATCATTTTGTTTTTAATTGGAACGAAAAGTCGATACGAGGTAAAGCTGAAAACAAAAACGAGGTGAAATTAATCAAATTACTTAATGTATAGTAGGAAAAATGATTATAAGCAAATATTATCGACGTAACTTTGAGGATATGAGATTTCTCTTGCGATAATTCATGTACCTCATCGAGTAGATCACCTAAAGGTTGATCAAGCTGGTCGATCACTCTATAATATATTCATGTATTAGGAATATTTATTAGTAATTATGAAGAGCGCAAACGACTATCCATAATAGTTAAAATTTTTCTAAATGTATAGAAAAATAACTGGAACATTTTGACTCATTCAATGGTGACTAGTTGCTGCATGCGGCTCTGCAATGAACAGCTGTAACATTTTTTACATCTAATCAATAGAGACTAGTTGGTAATTGGCCAGCTTTTTTTTTCGATAGTCCCTCAATGATTTGAGTGAATAAATGTAACACTTTTACACCGCTTAGTCAATAATGGATGAATGCTGCATAATAAACTTTTCCCTATGAAAATAGCAAAAAGTGCCGTAGATTTGCAGCTGTCTTCTGATCTACTAAGTTCGTCAATCTTCTGAGGTAGGTGGATTAGTATAGACATTAGCGTTTCGTGATTCATTCCTGTCACGTGTTGTAGCTCTGCTTTCGAGTTTAGAGGTCTGATATCCTAAAGGGTGATTAAATGTAAGCTTGGTCTATACGTGACTTGAGTTGACCACCTTCTGCTTAGTTAGTTCTGTTTATCCTATACAGATGCTTTTGGTAACTACTTACAAATCTCATAGGGATGGTGTTTTGTAAACTCGTGGACGACCGCAAACATCTGTGTACTGATTCGGGCTATTATAAATTATTAGAGTTTTTCGGAACTGCTTCTTTCTTTATAATAAACTCTGAGTGATCATGTAAATTATTTTACCACCTGAACACACGTGGCATCAGAGGACACTCTCCGTTTTGTTGAAAATGACACAGACAGCAGAAATGTACTCAATTTGTAAGGAGGTCATATTCAAAAGATTACTTGAAGATTGAGTCTAAATCAATCTCACTCAACCTCGTTTATGTTTCAGTGGTAAATCAAACAATAAAAGCAATCTCACTACTGAAGAGAAAGTAGTGAAGTGACAGACTCGCATCGACTTCACTCACATTATCACATCGTATAGATTTATCACTTTTGATAAGATTTAACGAGGTTTTCAGAACGATTTTCATTGCAGATTTTATTTGAACGTCTCAACGTGGTCGCTTCTTTCATTATGATGTCGACCAAGCTGTAATTAACCACCGTTGAAGTTCATCTTCTGAACGAAGGGCAATGACGCTGAAGTAAATGAAAAGGAGAAGTAATTGTGAAAAGTCGTATTCTTAGCTGGACTTTACGTCAACGATAGTGTCGTTGTAGACTGAAGACGTTAATAACGTTTTCATTCTCTAATTCTTTTTCGTTTAGGGTCCGATGAACTTACTTAAGCATTTTTTCTTACTAAACTTAAGTGATAATTTGGTTAAGAAAATACCAGGCGATTTGAAAACTCGGCTTGGCAGCTTGGTTGAAATTTGAAGAAACGTAAACCGATTTATATATACATCCTTATCATCTTATCGTACAATTTTAGTCGAATCAATAAAAAGAAAACACTCTAAGAGATCAGAAGATGAACAACATGGTAAGAAACACGTGAATTGAATGAATTCAGATCAATACGATATGGCAATACGGTTATGTAGAAGCTTAAAACACATAAGCAACGTTAAGAGGTTTCTGATTAATAGATGTCCATCTGCACGTGTTTTGAGAACGTACAGCTTCCACTCATCACAGATTATCGAGGTCAATAGTGCACAATCATTATCGATTTTTATTAATATAAATAAGTTTTGTTTTATATTCACTTTCAACATTTGCTTTCATTTTATTCATATGATCTTCGAGTTCCTTCTTGGACGTTATCAACTCAGGTACATGATCCCATCTCATTTCGCCTACAACATTATCAATTAACTTTTCTTATTATAACAATTGAAAATTCACCTGCTCAATAAAAGATACTTCTTGATGATGAGACGTTTTGAACTCGTTTGCCTCTGTGTTCTTTTTCAACACCATGTTCTTGTCATAAGGGTCAACGTAGCGCAGTGATAGGAGGGACCAAAGTGTGGCGCAGTCTTGAAAGAGTATACCTCGAGTACGTAGCGAATAAAACCAAGCCTTTTCTCCGGAAGAAACCGCCGAATTGATATCAGAGTAATCTGGGAAGGGAGCAATACTGACTTGTACAAAGATGACTCCAATTTGGACACCTTGACTACTATCAAGACAAAGAATGGAAGGTGCATATCTACGAGGTAGACTGCGTCAACGGTTGTCCTTATCCTCATCCTTTTCACATACATACGAGTAAAGAATGTTAATTTAAAGCTTCTTTGCATAAACTATGAAAAACTTGTAAAGGATGCAACATAAGAAGGAAAGTTTTCCAAAGATCTAGCATTACTTTCCATCTACACACTTAAGGAGACTACAGTATTTTGTGTTAACATTTTTTTTTTGAAAACCGACAAAGTTGTTTGGTGCTAAATTGTTTAATGTGGATAATCACACAAGATGGTTAGGATTCAACGTAAAGAGTACTCTTTGTCGTTCTCCTGACGATCTTGTTAGTGATCAGATGAGTGCTTATGCCTTTCACCTCAGTAAAGATTTCCTCTACGAATAACATTTCAATACTATGGAATGAGTGACTACACATTCGTGTCATACGTGCAGCAGAGGTGTTTGAATACGAGTGTGGTACATACAGAGACTTGAGTTGACCACTTTTAACTAACTCTATGGTGTTCTTCTAACGCAGATTTCTCTGGTACCAATTTATCGACCCCGGAGTGATGGTGGACTTATTAGGCTTGGAGCACGGTCGCGAAGTGAATCGAGCCTGGGTTTCTCCGTCGCACCTCCACCACTGCGCCACTGCACCACTTCGCCCCGTCGCTAGTAATTCTTTTTGTTATACATTTAGATTCAATGATAATTGTAATCTTCATTATACAGTTATCATAATTATATTATTATTTTGTAATGATATTAAACTATCTGTAATTATGCTGAGTAACATTTAGAGTAGAAACTATTAGACGAAAATTTCTACTGTACATCTATTATAAGACAATCGTACCAAACTCATTACAGTAAGAAGAAAGAAAACGAGTTAGAGGAGTAAACGAGTTATAATTGAGTGATTCGTTAAACTTTGACTTCTTCCATTTTTCAAACTCAAAATTTGTATTTCACGCATTCACTCATTCAGTCACTTACTCATTTCAAGTGAATGGCGTGAAATAATTTAAATAGTACAAGGAAGGCGTTATCAATTGGAATGAATACGAATTATTTGTAATGACAGAATTTTGGACATTCTCTATAAAAATCACTCTTTGCTCGAACATAAAGCTCGGTTGAGTGATAGCAGTTTTGTGGGAATTCTTTTGAGGTTTACTGAGAGGCAAATTTCCTTATCACTACTAATATTAAAAGTGGAGACAGCCTTAAAAAATATTATAAGGTAAGCTTTGGCGTTGATCAATCTGTGTTGAGGATTGCGTCTGTACTTTTGCGTTCAACGTGACATCGTGAAGCCGATTGAATGTTAAACAACTTTACCACGTTCGTACTGCTTATTTTACCCAGACTTTTTTAAGCACAATTTTACCAACTCCAGAGGTATGGCGAGCTTGATAGAGGTGTGAATACGTCACGAACCTCCGTATCACTTTAGCATCACTATTGCACCACATGCCCTCTTGAAATATTAAGCATTATCGATCGCCGTTTCATGAACAAAAGTGCACAACCGAGGCCCTTGTTCTGCGACCACTCAATGCTTCACTCATAGTAAGTAGTATCAGCATATTAGTATCAGCTTAACTGGATGTAATGCCGATATCGGCTCACCAGATCGTACACGTTAGCAGGCAAGTGCTGATAATGGTACCTACTTCCTATAAGTGAAGCATTGAGTGGTAGCAGAGCAAATTCCTCGATAGTGTGATGGATCAGTACGGCAGACCGGATATCTTTAAGTGCGGGTTCGAGTCCCGCCTGAGTTTCCGAGTTTTTCGGCCATCTCAGCACAACCATGGACAATATAATATCATTGCAAAATAAATAAAATTACGAATATGTCGAAAGTGCACAACATTTTAGAGCTGTCACTCACCTAACAAGTTTTCTAGAAATTCAATTGCTTATCTTCCTCACCTTTTCTACATAAATCAATGTCTAAGGGCGTCTTCAAAGTGTTGATCCAGGAATAGAAATCCCGAGTGGGCACAAGTTTTCTGGAATATATTCATCAAATTGAGGAGGTTTAATAATCAAAGGAGTATTAATAAAGCTATTAACAGTTAAACTATCTACTTGACTGCATCTTGCGTGAACTCTTCACGATCTCTCTCTTTTAATGAGTGAAACATAAAATCCCGTTCCGGACTCCAATGACTGTTTGTCAGCCAGGCGTCTCGTGCCCATCCTTTTCCCTAACATATTTACTTTTTGAGAAAATCATAAATTAGTAGGAAAACTGATGGTGATCTACTTTTTAAAAGCTTCACAATATTACCATTATTATTTTTAGTATTATTATACTTGTAGTAATTTCTATTCGTAATTTTACTCATATTCATTATAAATGTAAAAATTAAAGTCCGGGTTGTTTGGGCAGTTGCTGACGCTGGCTAAGGTTTCGGTGATTTTGGCATCTTCGGAGTGACGTTAGTTCTCAAAAAATATCCTTTTCACATTTGCATATATGAGGTTACCGATACCTCGTTAACACTATTATTAGTTCATGAAATGGTAGTTCAAGAAGACATCTTGCCAAAGAGTTATAACAAAGCCAAGATATCTGTTCAACAAATGCCAAGCTTAAACAATAGCCGCCTTAGGAAAATCACCAAAGCTTAACAGATGTGAGGATGACGCTCGCAGCGTGTCTAGATGGGAGGCGAGGTGAGGTGAATTCTGCAGCAAGTTGAGTGAAACTGAGAACTTAAAGCAACTGGATGACTAATGAATATTTCAAACGAATGAAGGAAGACATTGTAAGATATACCTTTTTATAAACAAAAATTTTTGTAGAATTTGTCTCCTTGAGCGCTTCTCTACAGCATAACGTGTATCTTGTAAGAGTCTCAAAGTTTATCGTTTCCCGCCATAACTTCCAGCATATTGGTATAAGTGTCGAGTTCGGGACAAGAAGCTCCACGAGATACATCGAAAAAAAAAGAGACAAGATCTTGTGACTAATCAAAAATCTGAAATTTAGGGTAGCTTCTGAATGAACTTACATGAATCGCACCATTATCGCTTCCGTTGAAGTTACTTGGTAACCGCTTTTCGTAATTTGCCCAATCGTGTAGAAATTTAATAGTAAACTCGGTCCTCTTTGCCAAATATGACCCTGTATATCATAACAGATATCTTCACAATTATATGATTTAACATCTTTTATAATTCTAATGCTTACAGAATAACTTTTATCCCTAATTATGATTAGGATAAGGATACGGTAAACATTGGCCTAATCTATCTCCCTGTGGATATGCGCCACCCATTATAGTTTTAACATTATGGTGGAGGTGGTCGAATGGGAGTGGTCTGTACAATGGCTTGAAAGGAGCAGTCAGGTGCCAAGTCAGTGCTGCTTACCCTCTCAGATTACTCTGATACCAAAACATCAACCCATGAGAGATGAGACGACTAGTGGGCCTAGAAGCTGAACTCAATGCCGTCTATCTGGTACCAAGCCCATTTTGATCCGTCTGAATATGTCATTTGAAACCCCTTAATTATAAGTTATTCTTGAAAATATAGATGAGAGATTCACATATAAATTAATTGATCTGTAGGTAAAATTCGTAAAAATGCTCACCTGCCATAATTTCAAAATTGAAAAATCTGTCGTAAAATATAATATCTGATGGCGTTCTTATGTAATCTTCTATTTTTCTAAAAATCAGTCAAATTAGTGATGATATGATGATGAGTGTTGGTGTTGATCAATTATTCTCCACCACGTCTTCATGATTATCGTGATATCGTGGAGTTGGATACAGTTTTGATCTGTACAAGATGTACTGAGCAATCATATTCAGATTAGTGCTTCTCGTCTCCTTACATTCATCTGATACCAGTTTATTAAAACTCAACTGATGGCTGATTTAATGAGCTTGCGAGTGAATCGCTATTTGACTGAAGCTGCGCAGAACGTACTACTGCAGTGCTAAGAGCCCACTCAGATCTAAATAAATCCTTGCCAGACTATTCTAGCAATAACTAATCTTTCCACTAATCTATTAGGTTAACTATATAATCAACTATTCTTATGCAGTAGCATTTTTGATCATCTAATCGATAAAACTGCTAAGAAAGGGATGTGATTCTTAAATATCTACTATAACTAAATTGAAATCATTATAAATAGTAATCTATTTTTGTAGTGCTAAGAAAGGACATAGTGAAAAGTGTTCACTCGAAGTTTTGTTAAGATTCTGAAAAAACGGTAAGAGGTAAAGTTCCTTAAATGATGGAAAAACATGTTGCAGCTTACAGAGCACATGAAGGCAACACGTCTATTGAGCTTTTGGTACTTTGATAGACGAAAAACTACTAGCAACGTTTCAGTTCTTCGTTTCTTTTGCAATGAAAAGTAGTTCAACGCTGTTTCACTAGTACAAAATTCTTTGTTTGCATTAATGAATACGATGTGCAGCTGACAAAATGCCGCTCGGCACACTTGTTTGATGTCGATCATCGGTATAACTGTTCCTCGATAAACTCATACGGATTACATAAATATGTTTCAGCTTTATCTAGACGGATAAAGAGTACGAGCTTGATAAAATTTGTCACCCCAATCCTTTGTACACCACCTATTTCTGCAGAGACATTATTGAGATTCAAGCGTAGCTTATGTAACAGAATCGATCAACGTCAAAATTCCATTACTTCCATTTGCTAATAATTATCGATAGTCAGAATGATGAAAAATGCGCAAAAATATTTCTCAACATGTTGATTTCGTGCAAGCATTCTTCGTGCGTGAACGTAGTGACGAAGTGGTGGAGGTGCCGTAGTGATACGAAGCTCGGATCAGTTTGCAGCCGACCTCGACCTACCATGGCCACCATCCCTTTAGGATCGGTAAATTGGTACCAGAGAAATTCGGGTAAGATAATTAGCTCTAATCTGTATGGAACAGGATCACATTCAGCAATCTCCACGATATCACGTTGAATACGAATGCGTAGGTGCATCCCGCCACAAGGATTAACGCCAAACCTTATCTAGCCCAGCATGTTATTTGTACAGAGAATACTTTTATGACCATACACCAACATAAGCAAGTCTGAGCTTATGAGTGCTTGGTTGGGAAAAGCTAATGACCTATATTTAAAAGAATCCGTAGCACAAATTGATAGCACCTATGTTTTACCCTTGCATAATAATTTTGTGATTCACTATCGTGGGTCAGGAGACACAAACATGGAGTGGTGGACGCGCCACAGTGATGTACAGGTGGTTCGCGGCAGCTTCAAAGCTTACCAAACGCGGTCTCTTACTAGGTCGGTAAATTGGTACCAGACAAATCTGGATAGGATTATGCGCATTGATTTAGTAATGACTCTTTAACTCAATCCAATGTATAAAATGAGTTCGTGTTTAATAACCACAATATAACCTCGTTGAAAACAAATGGGCGCATCCAGCAGCAGCGATTGATCATCAGTGCAAAAGCTTATCGATATTGTTATGCTAACACAAGCTTTCAGTTGCTCGATTTGCTTAAATCTATCGCATTCTACCTCATTTTTTTTTGTTTCCTTAAAGATTATTATGCTATTTGTGACATGAAATTAATTTCCAGCAAACATCGAAACTCCAATATCTTTCTGATAGGATAACCTCATTTAAAGCAAACCTCCTTTGTAAAATTCGATGTAATAAAGTAAATATAATTAGAAAATAAGAATAAAAATAAAACTGAGGTCGATTTAAGTAAGTCACTTACATTTTCTCATTTACAACTCCAATATCACTATCGACAAATAAAATCCATTCATAGCTATATTCATATAAAATAGTCGCAACAATACAATGACGTTTGAAATTAAACTGAAATCGATTTTGTACGTTTCGGAAAAAAAGTACTTAATATGTACTTTCAGTACTTTTCAGAATTTGCACTGTAGTTTGTCATATGTTTTTCAGTACTTCAGTACTGAAACTGTTGTAAGTTGTCTCGAAAAGGAACGATTAAATTGAACCTTCCTTTTGTTCAAAGATCAAAAAATTCAAATTGTAATAATCTTACGTCTTTATGGCTACAAGTATTGTTATAGCGGGAACTTTGAATTAGAATAAAATCATAGTCATTCTGTAGTGAATAGCATTCCATTGAATCGATTGCTGTTTTGTAACTCATTCGTGATGACCTCGTATCATCAAAAATCGATATAATTGCAATTCTACTTTGTTGTCGAAATCTATTTGAAAAATTCTGAAAAAAAATACAGTAAATAATGTAACATAATAAACAATCGGAATGCTTTCACATATTATTACTATTCCATGTTCATCCAAAAGCTCTCACTTTTCTCTAAATCAAACTATATTATATGAGGAAAAATTATAATGTGTTATGCAAATGAAGGAGGTTTTGTATCGTCACGAGGTAGTCTAATGTTCTACAATGTACCTAAAGTATTTAAACAACTGAATAATCATTGGACAGACGTTGAATATAGCTAACATTGTGATAACTAAAATATTCAGTGGTCACTTTCACAATGAACACGACGAATTTCATTATGAAGTTGAACACCACAAATGTCAGTTGACGTCGAACGCTTATCTTCTAGCCTTAGGCAAGAGGTGATAGTCACACTCTTTAGCATCGTTATTCTTTATTGGTATCGTTATTGGTATTTCGTTGTGCTTGGAGAGAAAGAAAGAAGAGAGATGACTGTGTAGAAGTTATTCACCTCTGAGGTAATGCACTTGAGAACCGCCGAAGTGTCGGTCATTTGAATAAAGAGTGCTTAACAACGTCGTGTTTTTGCCTCAAAAGAGTAAGGAGTTATCCAATTACCGAGTATCGAGGTTACGAGATAGTTGGTCAACGGATTTACTGAATATTCTTCGGATTCAAAGAATGCTTTTGCGTTTTACTCTTCAAAGTACTCCAACAGCATACAATCTATGAGGAGATATTTTTCTAATTTATTGATCTGTTTCCCTCATAAAGTACAGAATTCTATTGTACGTGAATGATATTTCGTACATTGAATATTTCTGATAAGTGTGTTTACTAAACGATTAGACCAAACAATATGACGTCATGAATGCATTTTTCATCAACAAATGGTTTGAAGTAATAGAGAATAGCAAAAAATAAAAAAGAAAAGATAAAAAGAAAGATAAACTGACCATTCGAATGTGATAACACAGAAACCATACGGTAAGTGACGAAATCGTTAAAATCACTATAAAGCATTCTTTTCTGGAATACGATAAGTCTTAGATCATACTAGAAATCATTCGATGATCTAATATGAAAGAAAGAAAGAAAAAATATCAGTTACCGTAATTGTACTGTATCATTTATTGATTGTTTTCTATGTAGGAGTTTAATCGATGACATATTTGTCAACAATAAATATTTCTATTAGCAAACGAATTCGTCGTAAACAGCTGAAATCATCGAAATCACGAACAAATTCTGTATTCAGAAGCGTACGTTTAACGACGATATTGACGACGTTAAATTTAGAAGATGGAAAACAACATATTATATGAAAATGAGGTTATTTATTACAGAGCTTTTCATGATATTTCGTTTTGTTTTTTCCTCCTTTATTCATACAACCATTGTACTTTAAACCAGCGGTGAATGAAAAAAAAAGAACAACTCAAAAACAAGGAGAAAGCTCAAAAAAATTAATCGATTGACGTTTTTTAAAATCTGGCTATCAGAATGAAACGAAAGCGAATTTGTATTACTGTGATAATAGAAGTAGGTAGGTGCTGCTGTGATAATTCGATACTGTACTTTGTAGATCGTCTTGAGGATGTACGCAGAGTGATACAAGTAGAAAGGAATCGAGGAAATATCAAGGAGAGGAGCATGCCACAAGCTATAAGTTAGAAGCTGAACATGCTTGAATCACCTTTCGATAGGACTATGCATGTTCAAGTGCTTGCCTCCTACATCGGATTCTCTTTGAATATCACACAGATTAATCGATCATGTAAATAGAACAAAATTGAAATCTCTGCAATAATTTTCATCACGGGCTTCTGTATGGATGACTATCGGTGAAAAATTTCCATTTACAATGAAGAAAAAAACCATAGGAATGTGTCATCCGAGACTCATACGGCATTGAATAACTCAACAGCTTTTTGTGTTGAGGTTTTTTTTTCACCTCACATAGCAAATTATAAACATCTTTATGAAAATATTGTAAGCTTAATTCCGTTAAGAATTGTCACGTGTTTCTCATCAAGTTGTATACTGTCGGAATACTGCAATATTTTTTCAAAACGAGAGAATATATGGCGTAGTGGTAAACGGTGCTACATCGTTGACAAAGAATTGAAAATCTAGATCGATTTTGAATTCGGTCTAACAAAATAACTCATATAACTCCGTGTTCAACGATTTAGTGACAAGTTAGTTGAAAGAATAAGGAACAATGAGCATTGAGGATCATGGAGGATAATCACTCACCCTAATTTACTGAATGGACCATATAGGTGCTTGAATCTATCTAATTAAATTCAATGCTTTATATACTTCGAGGTAATAGTACTCTGTAAGCAATCTCTATTTGGAGTCTTCTGTTTTGTTAAACACAAAAATCAATACACAAGAATCTCACTGATGAGTAAAACAACCTCATCTGTTCAATTGAACAACAAAAAAATTCCTAGTCAAATTAAATTGGCCATCATGTTAAGTGCATTTCTTCTGATGTCCGTTAACTACAATGCTTCATATTCATATGAGTTTCTGATTTTTCTTTTCATATGATCAAGTTTAATATATGAGTCAAATCAATAATCCTATACTATTACTATTTGAACTCATTTTTAATGCCTCGTCGGTACCAAACACTTTAATAGAAATATCATAACAAGTACTACTCAGTGAAGATGAAACTGAGAGCCAGAAAATTCAAGCATATTCGTCAATTTGTCAAATATGTAATCAATCGATAACGAATACTCCTATAAATTATTCGTAATGTAAATGCAAAGAAAATTGCAATTATAAGCACTGTTTATGTATCGAAACGAAAGGAGAAGAAATGAGGAATGAGGATAAATTAATACGGTAGCGTCTCGTGGCTTGAGCACATACATAAAAGCTGATGATTTTATAAACGTAAGAAAAAAAGTTGCCGTCAGATACAGAAATATTACAGGAGAATATTTTGTGTAGCTTCATATGAAGACAATTTCTACCTCGATCAACCGAAGACACTACTTATGTAGCGCCTCAATTTTTTTTTTGCAAGTTTTCTTTCACATTTTCTAAGCAAAGAAACTGATACTGTTACTACTCTTCTGTTTGAACTGCAGAATGGAATGAACAGCTTCATTATTGGTAATTGGTAATTCAGTGGGTTCCTAGACTAAGACGGTATCAAGAAAACAATAGGCGAGATAGGCGAATAACAAATTAAAATGAATTCCGGCAAGCTTAATTCATTATTGATCAGCTGATAGGCACTTCTTTCCAGATTGACAGTCACGCCCACTTTGTATATACAACAGTACTTCAAGCACTCTGCTTCGTAGTCGATGATCTAATCAATACCTCAGTTATGTCAAGAACTTTGCAAGCTACTCATAGTTCACTTATACTTTGTATTTACGATCAGAACGCTACATATGAAGGCAAATTCTCTAGTATATTTATCTAAGTGAAATATTTAGAGTAGTGCAGACGACCATCCTGGTAGCAGAACAATATTCACGACACTAGCGAATATACACGATGGAAATCCTCGATAGTTTGCCGCATGCCGCAGGAATTTCTAGCTGTCATGTTGTTACAGTGTTGAGGAAAACTTCAATTGAAATATTGTAACATTCCCTATCGACTAATCTTTCATCACATAAGCATTAAGTAAACATCTAGCTTGAAGCAGTGTCATTATCGAAGAATCGTATGAATGTGACCAAACAAATAACTAATCACAACGTCTAGAAGAATAGACGTCAAGATTACAAACGATTAGAGTCATAAACACAATGACACAACTTTTCTTTTTGCTAAAATCTATCTACACCTTCATTCCTTTCAACGGTGTATTATCATATCACAGCTGAGAGGTGATTCCGGTTGTTGAACTGTCGGGCACAGTGAAGAATTCAAAGTTTCACTATCCAGGCAATCAATAAAGAATCAGTAGCTGAGCTACTCGTTTTCTCACGTTGTGATCACCTAAGGTCTACACATAACAACGAACAGTCGAAGCATGAACTGAAAAAAAATCATGAGTTACAATTTGGAACGTGTTCAATCCCACCACGACTAGGAAGCACTGTAATAGAAAAGATCAGAACTCCTCTAGAAGGGATTAAACTATTAGAAGGAATTGATTAGTGAAATTCGTGTAAAGTGACAAATAAAATCAAGCTGTCTATTACCTGATGAGGTTGAGGATGACATAACGTATAAATGGAAAACTGTGGATGCTTAATGACAATCGTAGCGATCAATAAAAAACATCGAGGACAAGTAAACCCGGTAATAATCAAACGATAAAGCAATGAAACGATAAATAATTTAATATGCGCCAATCTTAATAACTTCTGTGCCCCTAAATGATTACCGCATAGTACCATTAAGTCAAGACTTGACTAATGTTTAAAAATTCTTACAGAATGACGAAGACACACCAAGCGCTCACAAAGAAATTTCAATTTATTCAAAGTCATCCGTGGAGATAGTGAACAGACTTTATAATCTCATTATCATCCGGATCAACCAGTGATCTCTCCTCACAAAACTCTCAAAGCTCACTGATACATAAAGGATGTACACAAATGAGGTACCACTGAATAGTATCCGAACGACAAAACGTAAAATGCTTCATCGATGAAAATTGAGTGGTAATTAAGCGATTCTTGCCGACAGTGGCATAAATATAGCAAATCAAGTATGATGTTTGAAAGCACAAACGGGTAATAAAAGCCATGGCAAGTTTATTTTCTACCAACACTACCAGGTTATAATAATATACGGAATGATGCTAAGTTAGAAGAAGATTATGGAAGCTTAGGCGAGCCTCGAACCCGCACCTACAAATATTCGATCTGCTGTGCTTACCCATTACACAATTGAGGCTCTCGATCTACGATTCCTCAATGCTTCACTTATACGAAGTAAGGAATACTTATCAGCACTCGCCCTTTAACGAGCACGATCAGGGATATCGGCAGTGCATGGACAGTTAAGCTAATAATTACGGGATAACCAGATATCTAAAAATGGTTAGTCAGAAAACTCAGCATCATTACGGATATCAGTACATTATTGAAGCCTATCATAGTTGATAGGAAAAGAAATAATGAGGTGATTTTCTCCATTGTTTTTCTGCAAGAGTTCGTCTTGAGATGTGAAACGTTTTTTGTTCGCAATCGGTTTTACTTAATCGTTGAGAAATTTCATAAGGAAGCATATCTTCTTGCCAAATATGAGTCTTAATTCCTCAAGAAATTCATCTCAATAGAAAACTACGTTGCTTTAAAATGTTGCAAAGCAAAAGCCACACATTAAAATTTTAATTTTGAAGATGCTACGGCTGGAAAATATTTATGGAAATAGCATACCGGTAACTCTTTAGGAATTTTTGAACTCTCTCACGAAAGGAGTGTCTTAATATCTTCATTCATTCAGACATACTTCTCAACTGTACTGAAATTTACGCCTTAGTTTTAAACAACACAGTTTTTCCACAAAAGAATCTGATTAGTTTAACGATTTGAAAGAAAAGAAACTGTGCTATGACATTGTCCATGATCGAGTAATTGATTAATGAATCAAATAATTCGCTAAAAGAGAGGACAAAATCAGTGAGGAACACCTCTTCAAACCTATGCAATTGACTCTTTTGTTATCTACGACCATTCACAAACAAAATGGCTATTATTATTGTTGAGCTCAACATCAATATGTAGGCAAAGCCTGAGATTTTTTATTGCTTGATAAGTATCTACCTTTAATGATGGTTCTGAGGGCGCAGTAATGCAGTGGTAGAGGTGCCATAGTGACATGCAGGTCTGAATCAGTTCACAGCCGCCCTCTAGAGCCATCTAGCCCACCATTCCTCCAGGGCTGGGCAATTGGTACAAGTGAAATCTGGGTAAGATAACTAGCACTGATCTGGTGACAAGTGGTCAACTCAAGTCATTGCATAGATTATGCTTGCATATATCATATATTATATACCTCTACGATATCACGTTGAACACAAATGTGTAGACTCATCCTGCCACAAAGCACTAATCAACGCTAGTGCTTATCTTATCTTGTCTAATAGTCGTTTTAAGGATAGTAAAATTGACCAAGACGTAGATTAGGATCCCTTTTCATCTTTATCACTACCATCTCCTCTTGAACAGTTGAGTCATCTGGTTGATACAAAATAGATCAATGAAAAATTTCTATCAAACATTCGTTTCACGTTTGAAACATTTCACGCTTTTCTATAACTTGAGCAATCAATGAGCATGGAGATCGTTATGAAAGATGAGTTGTGTACAAGAAGATGAACTGAATGTACCGGGTGCAGATTTCTTTGAAAACTAGTTAATACAAGGTGCAAAGGCTAGTTAATACCTCAACCAACTTAAATATCTCACGTGAGCCACTCACGGCACACTTAAACGGTATCATGTTTAGTGTTATCGGTAAATGTAATAAGAGGGCTGAGTTCGCCTTATTGATCCTCAGAATACAGTTAGTCTTCTAAATCCGTAGAGATACAGGTAAAGGAAAAGACTTAGCATGCACTAATAGCAAGACCGAGAACATTTCATTCACAACTAAAACACTACAGATAATCGTAATAATTTATAACAATGAGTGCATTTCTCGACAATGCATTCAGAATCGTGTATTCTATTGATTTTTGCCTCATTAACAAGAATCACAGCTAATACTCCGTGTTCTAGTGGGAAAAAAAAACCAATAATCCGCATCAAGTACATTACAGTACTAACAATGACACGTAACAGTAGTGCAAAGTTCGTAGTGCAGTCGGGTTCGATCGTACATGGGTCCAGTTAAGCCTATGAATATTTAGGATTATAGTTCATATAAAAAAGTAATAAGTAATAAAAAATCACCAGCCAACGAGGATTTGATACCGTAAAGGTCAGTTACGAGGTAACGAATAGATTGAATTTCAACTTCAGAATGTCTACCGTTGAATTATGAATAAGGAAACACATAAAAATAGCTCGACTATTGACGATCGTTGACGAATCGTTACAAAAAATTGAATACTGAAGAGCTTTATATTTTGATGTAGATTGATTTAAACCTAGATTTAACATGTATGGTTTATTAGGAAGGAGAGTGTCATTTATGGAAATGAGGATTCAGTGTGCCTCTCCTAAATTGAGTGAAACAAAAAAGCAGAACAGCTTCACCTACTAATGAACGACGTTTAAAATGAATAAATGAGCAAATTAGTAATAGATCTAAACCATACCCTTAAGGAATCAATTTTGAACTTCAGCGTTACGATTGACACAAATAAAATCAAAACGATAAGAGCATCCGTTTTGTTGCTGCTATTTTGTTTGACTTTAAAAGACAAAAAAAACTTCAACGTCGAAAGCATAAAATTCGCTCACAGTCAAATTGATAAAATATTGATTTCAAATGTCAAAATTTCATTGAGTACAAATCAATATTTGACTAATTGCTTAATATCTAATTAAATATTCAACTATGAATACCAAGTGTTGAAAAATATTCAATGTAAAAACAATGTGGATCAATTAGGTAGTATATTATAGGATTAAACGGAAAACTTTCTATCCTCATAATGTTGAGTCAATCACAAAACTCAAAAGAGCCTTAGTCGGTACTCGAACGCAAATCGTACATATGTTCGATTTGCTGAGTTACCGATTGCACTACCGAGTTCATCGATGCTCAATCACTCAATATTTTACTTATTTTCAATAAAAATATTAACACCACTAGTCTTCCAATAAGTTTGATCTGATAGACCAATATCGGCACTATAGCCAATTAAGCTGAGATGCAGGTTAAAGCTCGCCTGAGGTTCAGTGTCATTAGGTTGATTCAGCATTGTGAGGATTCGGATCATAGAACGTGGTAATTTCTTGATATAATGCATAGCTCTAGCGTAGAATCAGGAAGACCCAAGACATTTTAAATCCCTGCAGGTCCTGCAGCTAGAAAAACAAATGCTCTGAGAAAAAAACTACTATGCATAATGTGGATCATTTAGTACATACTGAATATAACAGTCCTGTAGTTATCATTGTGATTGGTTGGTCATATAGTACGGTAAGTATTCAAGATAATGTTTGTTTATTTACACGTGAGCTGTCGTTTAGCAAAGATCGCTTTCCGTAGGACCAGGATAAATATGAAGTTTCAGTTCAATAATGAAATTCCGAATCTGATATTCTAATCGTGTGATAGTCATGACATCGTTAACTTAAGCTTGTTCAATATGCATTAATTAAAAATACCTATTAAAACGGTGCATATTAGATGGCGTGTAAATGACTGCAAAATAAATTATTAACTCTGAGGTATTGGTATGTTGATGAGGTATTCATATTTTCAATTTCGGTTAGGGATTACAGCACGATTAATTGGAACACGTTGAAAAATTTTCTATGCATTGATGTTTGTTCATCACACTACTCAACTCACAACCCTTTCGTTTGTTAGCGGCACGTTCTGGATTATTTTGATAAGACACTGTCTGGAGAGTGCTATAAGCTGTCGATTTTTTAACTCATGGGTGTGTGTGTCTGTGCCGATTAGTTGTGAGAGTTCTGCGATGAATTCCGAAACGGCTTACAGAACAAATCTATTCGGATATGAAAGAAGCTGGTTGAAGTAGCCGCTGTGTGACTTACTCCAAGGCCTTCATTGACTCCATTATGATAGGAGCTGGTTGAACTAGCGTCTATATGACTTATTCCAAGGCCTTTTATATTTTTATAAGTTACAGTAATTGGAAAAAAGTATAAAGTTAGAACAAAAGTGGACCAATGAGTTCTTTTCACCTTACGCATTCGTTGAGCATCATAGTCCCTTTGTAAGGCCTTTGTGTAAACGTGATATACATCGTTTGCTTAAATATATTAATGTAAGTTTCGCTGCAGCACTCAGTGATTGGAGGGAAGTTTAAATGATAGGCTTCTTCAATCATTATCAAAATCTTTATCTCCTGATGAGTTCTGCTCATGTACTACCACATTAAATGTTTTTCCGCTTTGTTCAATGCCAGCGTATGCAGAGGATACCGTATCTCTTCTCCATCCACTCATATATGCAATGCCTAGTAGTAGTCACTATTTTGTATACCTCAGAAAATTGATCTACTAAATTTTAACTTTCAGATGTTTTTGTACTGTTTAAAGTTGCATCATAACGTGACCTTAGTTTTTCATAAACTTGTTTGACCACTGATTTTTTAAACTTACTGCTCAAAACTACAAGTATTCAAATCGGA
The DNA here is from genome assembly GCA_000816705.1 of Dictyocaulus viviparus. NCBI lineage: Eukaryota > Metazoa > Nematoda > Chromadorea > Rhabditida > Metastrongylidae > Dictyocaulus > Dictyocaulus viviparus. The sequence goes on along the minus strand of KN716253.1, from coordinate 8,010 downwards.
AAGGACAAATATACAAATTTAAGAAGCATTAGCATTCGCGTGATTCCGATTAGGCTATTTGTATAAGCAATCGTGAGGGAGTGATTGAGGGACTGAAAAAGATATTCCTTACAACATTCGACGTTTCGGCTTCCTTCTTATATTAGCAGTTACGACAAGCGCCTCGTCCATGCTTTTCATTTACAACCTTTTACTCAACCTCGTTTTATCCTTTATATTCAACTATTCATTGATCAAAAACACATGCAATTGTTCATAACAACCTCATTGTATTAATTTTTCTGTTTGATATTGGTATCAATCATTACATGTTGGTAATTTTATTTTATTTTGCAATGATATTATATTGTCCATAGTTGTGCTGAGATGGCCGCAAAACTCGGAACCTCAAGCGGGACTCGAACCCGCGCTTACAGATATCCGGTCTGCCGTGCTTTCCATTACACTACCGAGGGCCTTGATCTGCGACCACTCAATGCTTCACTTTTAGTAGATGGGTACCATTATCAGCACTCGCCCGCTAACTGGTACGATCTGGTGAGCCGATATCGGCTTTACATCCAGTTAAGCTGATAACTGCGGGATAACCCGAAACTTTAGACATATTCTTAATTTTATTTTATTTTGCAATGACATATTGTCCATAGTTGTGCTGAGATGGCCGCAAAACTCGGAACCTCAGATGGGACCCGAACCCGCATGACTGGATGTAATGCCGATATCGGCTCACCAGATCGTACCCATTAGCGGGCGAGTGCTTATAATGGTACCCACTTCCTATAAGTTAAGCATTGAGTGGTAGGAGATCAAGGGCCTTGGTAGTGTAATGGGTCAGCACGGCAGACCGGATATCTGTAAGTGCGGGTTCGAGTCCCGCTTGAGGTTGCGAGTTTTGCGGCCATCTCAGCACAACTATGGACAATATAATATCATTGCAAAATAAAATAAAATTA
>KN716252.1:263605-280666 GCA_000816705.1 Dictyocaulus viviparus | reverse complement strand
GGAGTGGTCACCTCAAGTCATGCACATCCCAGGCACGCATTCACCCACCTCCACGATATCACTTTGAACATGAATGTGGGGGCGCATCCCACCATAAGGATTGATCAACGCCAACAATTATCTTATCTTATCTTATTTATTTCCACTAATAAATATTAATGTATTAGAAATGTTGAAAAATATAAGCGAATAACCTTTTTGAGATCTCTTTCTCTCAGCTTAATGGCTCTGACCTTGTTCACCAAGGCTTTTCGATGAAATTTCATTAGCATAAAAAAGTTTTTTATTCCTCTTGTCACCAAATGTCACAATTTCATCAATCGATTTCTTCCATTACACACTGAATACTCCATCTGCGATTTTCCGACAAACATAATCATTTAGTGGAAACTCGCACGCAATACGACGCAACATCAATGCCCTACAGCCGCACACCCAGGCATCGTTGGGGGGCGTGGCTTGGTAGGCCTATGTCAGTGCTAAACCGTCGCGGCGTCGGTGGACCTGTCCAACTCTGACAGGTCGGCCGACGTTAGCGCAATTTTTGGCGGTGCTCTTCGGAGCCGGACATGTTCTGATCGATGTGCAGGTGGAGTGTGCTACACTACTTCCTGTTCTCTACAAAGACCTATGGAGTTGTGTGCAGCGTGGCGTGGTATCGATTCAACAGATTACCCCGTTCTACTGAGCGACTGCATCCACGTTCTTTTTGTTAAAATATAATTAAGTTAATTTCTTAATACAAACAAATCCGATGTTTTGTACGTCATGAATGTTTTAGTCGAGCAGTCCACATTGAACTCGGACTTCGGAAGAACCCGTTGTGTTTGTGCGCAGTATAGACTTCCTTTTTATTAGCTCTAAAATGACAATCAATATTGCTATGAGGGAAAAGGATGCAAGTTTCCTCATGGTGTTAAGCCTTCCTCACTTCATTGACGTGGCGAGAATCATGCCCTATAATCTGCTCGAGACTCCACAATTTTTTTTATCATTGTATGATCAGATTTTCAAAACAAAAATATACCAATTTTTTCAGTAATGATAGCGTTGAGAATTCGTCTACGTATTCACTTTCAATGTGATATCTTGAGGTTGATTGAATCCGATCAAGCCTCGTCTGAACTCGATTCGTCCAGTTTTTACCACATCAGTGCTGTTTATCTGACTTACAGTTTTCTTGTACTGATTTAGTGAGCGTAGAAGGATGATGGACTTGACAGGCCTAGTGGTGGCTACGAACTCCTGTACACTAATTCGAATATGTCTATCACTGCTGCACTTGCACCACTCCTCTACGTGACCCCTTAGTCGGATTATTACCTGTTTATTTTTTCTTGTTTAGAATGTTTGTTTTCAAAACAAAATCACTATACTGATAAAATAGAAACGGTATTTTTCCTATAATCTTTCTAATTATCAAAGCTGTTGATCATTGCCTAGTACTTTTCCTCATCACTGCACATAACTTGGTACTCGTCTGCACTCTTACAATTACTACACTTTTCAATCAGCTTCCCTCAAAAAGTATACGCGTTGCCTCTGTTCACATAAAACAACACATCTACCGTGGGTCGAAATCGAACTTTGAATCGATTTTTCTTGGAGAAGCACTGTCACCACTTTTGTTTATGTTGGTAATGCTAATGCTATTGATTGAATGTGATCTATCACTCAATTTCCTCACAGAGTTGTAATCATACATGACAAAAATAAGTGTAACATTATCGCATTTACATACAACCTCATCACATCTTCGTCATCATACATCATCTTAGCGGCTTCCAATACCAATTCTTGTTGACAAAACCGCCCTAGTGTATTCTATGAATATTGATCGCTTGATTATGTGTCTTCTTAAACGTTGAGGATTGATATGACATCGACCTCATCACAACAACTATTCATTTATCGACGAAAATCTCAGATCAAAACGAAAAGCTGAATGCTAAATACACAAATCGAAGCAAAAGAAAAAAAATTACAATTACAATTACAATTACAAAATCTGGAGCTAATCAATAGAATTTTTTTCTTCTTGTCTATAAAAATCTAACACAATATTTTGAAAATGTGAAAAATTTTTTTTACCTATACAAAAACACGTTAGTGAATAGTTGTGTGATCTTTGAAAAATGTCGTGAGTTTTTTGTAATGTTTTTTAATCCATTTGAGATTTTCCTCAGCTTTTTCGATTTGTTTGTTAAAAGCACCAAAGTCACCCGCATGTACACCATTTTTTTGTAAGGATTTCAGCTGTAATTTAGTAATGGCTAAGCCTAAGCCTAAGCATAAGCTTGAAAAAAAAACAAAATACAATAAAATAAATGTAAAGTGTAATGTTAAGCTTGTCAAGTAATTTTGTGATGTTTGTTAATATTCAAGACAATTTAAATAAAAATCAATAAATATAAATAACAAATTAACGATACTACCAACTAGGAGTATGATATCAGTAGTATAGGAGAGGTAGTACGAGGAACGCGTAAAGTACTACTTCATAGAAAGGTTGCTGTCAGACGCACTGCTTGAACTCCGAATACATTGATTTGAGTCAACCTTCATGCAGACAATCCTGATGTTTCTCGATCCTCTCGACCCAAACAACAGTCCTCCAACAAGATCTAATAAATTGGCAACAGCATAAACTGGAAGGGTAGCAACTGATTGAGTGAGAGACAGGTAATCTCATTCGTTGAATAGACTACTCGCATTCCAATACCATAACATCCTGAAGACTACGAATGTACTGTACCTCACCAACGAGAGGTAAATTGCGCCAGCAGTCGTTGTTATCCTAATAATCTGAAATGAGGAGGAACACTGACATGGTCAGGTACTGGTAATCTCCCTCAAGGACACGTTAAGGACATATGCCAATACTAACCAACATCATAGAACAGTAATGGGAAAATAAGCTGTTTTCGATTTCAACAAGATAGAATAACGCCTTAAGGACATCACATGATGATTGAGCCTTCAATGAAGTTCAAAAGAAATAAGCGTTAATTTTGCCTGCGATAATTAATGATTGCTAAGGTCACAGCTTCATGAGCAGCATGGTTAAGTCTTAGTGACAAGTCGTATTAAATAAATACCGGTGAGTGAGGTATTAGATAATCACTTAACGATGGCCTCGGGACTGCAATTGCTAGCACCTCAAGCTGAAAATATGCCAAATACAAAATTCCCGTCAGAGGTATTCTTTTGAGGAAGGAATACGCCATAAGAACATCTCCATCCAAATGATTAGACCTGTCTTAGACAACAATTATGCTGCATGGCAAATTTTTTTGTTGGAAAAATCAAAGAGATTCGCAGACGTTCGAAAAGCCTTCTGGACGATCAAATGGTGACGCACTGACAGGATACATTAATAAAAATTAGAATAATTCTGAAGCTTAAAATCCTTGAATCATAAAGAATACTTTTTTTAAAAAAAAAAGTCTATCATACCTGTTCTACTTGATGCATTGATCGAATCGATTTTGTACACGCCACGATCACTTCAGACATTGTCGAATGGTATGACGACAAGCTTAAATGTGGACTCATAAAGTAATCGATATAATCAATAGAATTAGGGCTCATTCAGTGGAAAAGCATGGAATAAAACGGTAGAAATCAATCAATATAGATGTTTTATTTTAATGACACCATTAACTGAAATCTACTAGATACCACACTGATGAGCCTTAAGACTTCTTGAAATAAGTAAGTGGTTCAATAGTAGAGGTGGGGTCACATAGGTGGATAGGTAAAGGTAGACTCGAATCTGGTTTTTGGTCGCACTCCAAACCTACCAAGTTGGATTTTGGTGGAGTGGTTTCAGGCGAATCTAGCTAAGATAATTAGCACTGAGTCAGACAGTCCACTGTGCAGACGAGGCTCGCATTCAACCTCCTCGATGATATACTTTGAATACGAATGCGTAGGCTTGTTCCGCAACAGTGGCGCGATCAAAACGAAAGCTTATCTTGTAATGTTGCTAAGATTTTATCACCGCCACCAAAATAGTGGGTTTGGTGAATTCAAGAACGGACATGCGGACCGCAACAGCATCTGTTAGAACCGCGTTACGCGACTGATTTACTGATGACTGGCGAAATCATTACATTGACATTCGTGATGTTTTTTTTTTCCAGTAGATCATAAGTTAATCAATTTCACCTTTTATAAATCTTCTCCCAATTTTCAATGAGATAATCGAACACAAATTCTCGTCCGATAATATTTCTAGAAACAACTTGAAATACTGCAGCAACATCTTGAAGACGAATCACTGCTGCTGTTCGATCCAAGGCTAATTGAAGAAGTCTGAAAGAATTTTATTCTGAAAATTTTGTTGATCAAGAAAACTACTTGATTGTTGACTATTGTTTTATTTTCTTTATCTGGATGGAAGCTTAAAAGGAGGGAAAAGCTTACAGTTTCAGCGATGCAACATCTCTGTGACATCCGAGAGCTCTTAACAGACGATTACTTTCTATTTGCACTCTTTCCGCTTTATATAATTCCATAACCTAATCAAATCAACTGATTATTTTCCTAATTCTACTATGAAAAATATGTGCTGACTTACAACTATCTAACTCACTGCTTGCTTAAGAGTTTTTACTGTGAAGATAAAGATAGCTACAAAAATAAAATTGCCAGTAGCACTTTTCGCACTGATGAGTTCCTGTCACTCAACATCACTGTGCATTGTAGAAATGACTTAATGCAAATTTCCCTATAAAATGACATGTGATCACCAATCTCCATGAGTTCGAGGTGGTATTATATTCTCTTAGGTGACTAAAGTATTAATCAAACAGCGGTCAAATGGTGAGAGTCTTGATTTCTTTTAAGAGTGTTCGGTCATAACAAGCTCAACCTCATGCTCAACCCTTTATGATTTCACAGAACAGATCAAGAAGCTTGTAAAAGCTTCAACTACTGCAACTAAAAATCGTATAATCTTCTAAACCTCAAAAACCTTATTATAACCTTATTATATGAAAAATTATGCTTTTAATTGGTTTCAATTCATCGGGTATCCTGATTATGTTGCTTTTCCATGATCTTTTTTTAATGACTTAATTTTCCGTTCCTCTATTTTCCTCTGAGTTAACAACGATGGCTAAATTTGAGCTCATTGTCCAACCTTTTCGAAGGCAGTCTCACCACCAATTTCCACACCATAGCAGTACACATGTGATCGTAATGGGGCAGCAATACTGAAAAAGAAGCAAAATATAACTTTTCTATCTGAATAAAAGGATATCGATGTTGATAAATACAGTATCACTCACCTAACACATTGACTTGCGAGATTATCTTTTTGGCAGTTTGCCATGACATGTTCATCGAACAGCTCTTTGAATTTCTTCTTACAGTTATCAGATCCTAGAGCACAGTATGCATGCATAATTAGCACATCACGGCTTCTAAATTTACAAATACTTGATATTTAGCTAATCAACGTGATCGAATTAATCACTAAACTCAGAGACTGAGTTTAAAATTTGTCTAATCCGTTCAGACTTTAACAATTATTATCTATGATAGCCTATAGCATTCATATCACCAAATCCATGTTGCAGGATTCATTTATGAGCTGGCGTCAAGAGTGATATCGTGAAGGCAAATGTTAGCTTAATCTATGCAATAACCTCAGTTGAACACTCTTAACCAAGTCAGTGATATTAATCATGACCAAGTTCCTCGAGCACCAATTTACTGAATTCTCAAGTATCGATCATAAGGGCTTGGTAAACCTGAGGGCGGCCACGAGCATGACTCGGATCAGCGAATCACTTTAGCATATCCACCATTAAGCTTCTCACTTGCTGTCAAGAGAAGAGGCCATTACTGTCGAATATCGACAAAATCGCAGAAGAAAAAACAAATATATAGCTTACACTTTGATAAACAGGTTGTCATTCTCATAATCTTTCGCAATATCATCAAGTTTTATTTGATTATACATTTTCATCAACAAATCCATCACATATCGCTGTAAATTATCTCGTACTCTTGTCACTCATCACTCACTTATTGATTAAAAGAAAAAACAGTCAATATAGAAACATATGGAAACAGTACAGTATAGAGCGTTGCCCAATTCGATTAATTAGAAGATAGATCGTATGAGTTACTGAACTTATTCAAACTCATCAAGAAGATGTCGTTAATCAAACAGCGCTTTTAATTTTACCAGAACACTTTGATATCAGTTAACTGATCTCTGAGGATCACAGCGTTTGGTTAGCTTGAAACATACTCTATAATCTTGATGCGTTTTCCCTCAGTACTGCTTGCATCTGACACTCTTTACTCTTTTTAATTTTTTCCTCTTACTAAAAAAATCTAACTGACTTTGATATATTTTGATTCCGGTTCGTTGCCAAATATTTCCACTACTTGATCCAATGAGCTAATTGCTTGAACCCAAGGTAAATATTCCTATAAAGAATTCAATTAAGAAAAACTTATACAAAATTGGTGATTATTGTTGATACGTCTAAGTGAATCTCAGAGTTACTGAGACTAAAAGAACTCGAACAAACATAACTCGATGAGTTAAGTTCATGAAGTAAACTGATTCATTAGGATTGCGATCGTTTATTGAGTCAAATAAAGCCTCAAATACAACAAAGATGTGTATAATATGAATAGGACCTTCTCATTTTTCAGATAACTCAACAACCGGAAAACTGTTTCATATTCAACTAAGTCAACTTCGGCGGCAGCAAATACATCGCTTATAATGGCATTTCTTGTTCGACTACTGAACACCTGAAATCAGGACTTTATACGATGCAACCTAAACACATAACCTCAATCGTTCGATTTTTCACCTCATATCCAACCAAAACAATTGCAGGAAATTCCAATGCAATTAGCTATCAATATGTTCACCATCTGATTACTTGAGTGATAAGTGGATCACAAACTGTTGCATGATTTCCATGAAGCTCCTCCCAATTCATTATGAAGTAGCATTATTTTCCTCACTACTTACTACCCAGTCGATCAATTGTACTCCAAGTTGTACTTGTAAATTCACTCACACTCACTATCCTCGTCGTATTCATAAAGGTATACAGACGATCAGTAAATTTGGTATGAAAATGGCTTGAAGATAACTATAGGTATCTTAACGTCCTCATCAACATCCTGTCCCACCATTCTAAGCAGTTACAACTGCTTGTACATTTCTATTAGAAAGAACGTTCTACCATATAAGGACCAACAAAATTGAATCGAACTCAATAAGACCTTAATATTTATTTATTCCACAATCACATACCTCATGTTTCTTATTTAATTGATCGATAATCGTCATCCATCCGTTACTGTCGTAGTTCTGCCGATAGAAACCATATCGATCCGCATTGATAACCATTGGTGTTTTACAAGTATTAGGTGACATTATAGGAAGATAAAGTGGTTCATCTAAAATAAAAAGTGAAATTTAATAAGTCATTAGTAATCCTTAGGTAAATGAGGAAGAAGAGGGACAGCATAGAACTAGTTTACATCGAACACCTACCTCTTTTCAGCCATACTTGTTTCACTTTCTCATTCAACATTTGATACCAAATTGGCACATCCCATTTGAATCTTAATCAAATAACATTTGATATTTTTCTATGTAGAAAAAGAAGGTTGTGTGTTTTCTATTCTTCATATCAAAGTGCAAATGATCTACCCATGGATTGGATTACGGTATCGTTCCGGTTCTTGTGCTTTCTTGTTTCTCTTGTAACGTTGTTGTGATATTTTAAATGTTGTAGAATTAAAACACTCTACGGTAACAATTGGATATCCCATCTGAATAGAGATTAAACCATTGCTTAGAACTATTTGTTCTACTCACTAAATAAATTTAGCTCCTAAATATAAATCAAATTTTCTTTCGCTTTTGACTCACGTGACTCATTCTCATCGTATTTTTACTATTCGACTTTTTTTCGTAAAAATGAAAACGATTCAGAAAACATATACACAGAAGAAAGTGGAGTTAAAACAATATTAAAATTCATCATTCCAAGAATACTAAAATAACTTATGCTATTGATTGACTAAATCACTTGAACAAACTTTTTTCCTTTATTAGGTTTAGAGGATTGCAAAATTGATTGCCGTTCATCCTCAGCAATTCTTGAAAATGAATACCTCATTAGATGTGCACAAGATTAAGAAGCACAACTTTTTGAAAGGTGAAGCTTCAAGTCAAAATCCTAGCAGAATCAAAATCAAAATCAATCAAAGTCAAATCAAAATCCAGATTCAATCCAATCCAAAATCCTCTACAAAAGTTCATCGAGGAATTTCGGATTGATACTAGAGCACTCAAATCTAGACAAGTACCTCGTTAATTTTTGACAATAAATGTCAAAGCTTAGTCTTCACGTCGACATAAACGATTGATTACCTCCATTTATTGATCGGAGGAAAATCGCTTAAGCAGTGAATAAAAGATATTAATCAATTTATGTTATCATTTTGATACAGAGTTTAAAAAATGCGATATTGCCAAAACATCAGCTTACGTGTGCTCTGTACTGTTCATTTCATTGAAACACTTAGTACCTCAAAAAACCTCACATACCTCTCATTGAGTATCAGACAAACTAGTTTTTTTGCTTATCACCAATCGTAGTAAAAATTGTTATTTTAAGAATGTTGATAAATTGTCGAGATACATGCCTGTGTTGTCCATTGATCCGCAAATATTGTGATGTTTAGTGGATTTCCATCTGGACCTTTAATACCCTTAACCACCTCATCAAAACTGGTCCATAAATCCGAAGCTTCAGCATTACTGTATGAGAATTTTTTGAGGTAATGCTAAAAGATAAGTTTTAAGGAACTTGGCAACAGACTCATCATTCTAACTCATTGCACAGACCACTTCCACTCAAACACTTTCACTATAACATTAAAACCAATGAAATACGTTCCTCCATAAGGAGGTAGATTATGACTACGCTTATCCTTATCGTTTAAAACGCGAAAAAAAACGTTTTGTCGACAATCAACTCATCAAATTTTTGATCTACACTCACTTTTGTGCTCTGTGCGTCTTGTGAAACCATATATATTATTGATTCTTTCGACTTACCGTAACAGCTTTTTTGAAATTGTTCTCAGTGATCAACGCGGAAACCATGAAAAGCAATGAAGCGCCTTTATTATATGAGATACTGTCGAACACGTCGTGAATTTCTGATGCTCTTTCAATTTTGAGTGATATCGGATGACTTGAAGCAAGCGAATCAGCAACTAAAGCTCTCGATAAGCTATTCAGAAGAAAGTAATCCCTCTGAAAGTTGCTATGTCTAAGGAGTACACGTTACAACAATGAGGCTTAACATTTAGTCATACCATTTTCATTTGATGATTACTGATTTCATCAGCTCCAATGTGATGAGCCATCGTTGCAAAACCCTCATTTAGCCAGAGGTCATCCCACCATTTCATTGTCACCAAGTTTCCAAACCACTAAATTGTTTCAAACAAAATTTATCGATATCGAAGAATAATTGCAATAGATTAGGTGGAAGAAGATAAAGCTTGGGATATTTTTTCATTACACGAAAACATTCGGTCAATAAACTTGTCAGAATGGGAAATATTGATTTTACTCAGTTTAAGCTTTCGGAGATCGTTCAGTATAAGAATCATAACAGTGAGGATACTTGCACTTTTTTAAGTTACACAATCTTTGTTGTTTAACTCAAACAGCTATTATGATGTTCATATCTATTTGTTAACACATAATGGCTCACACGGCACATCGACGAAAGGAACGACAATGATATGCAAAGTTGGATACCGTATACGCGTATTGCGTATACCGTACACCTAACGTGACATATATACCGTATACCTACGGCGATATCAAAGCGATATCAGTTAATATCGAAAAGTGGATATTTTAAACGGAATCCATACAAATTTAATATTCTACCTGATGTGAAAGCTCGTGAGCAACAACCATCGCAACTAACTGTTTTGAAAGCGTATCATACAGCTTCGAATCGTACAATAATATGCTTTCTCTGAAATGAAATCTTGTATGATTAACGCCCTATAGAAAATCATGATAATCGTCATCTGATTAACTACACATCCCACAACTTCTTCTGCTTCAACGTTTTCGATATGACTTATGATTAGACGTTGTATTGTACGTTTTAGTAAAGAAGCATCATTGATTCACGTTATCTTAGAATAGATGTATTAATCAACTCATTTAAAGTGATAGATGAGGTCAAGCGTTGGCGTGATCTACGTCCCTACGGGTATAAGCTACGCATTCATTCACTTTACATTATGATGCAGCGCGTTCAAATAACATTAGAGCGCTCATTGACTTCCTGGCACAAATTTATTCTCCCTGAGACATAGAAGAGTTGCTTCGTCAGATAATTTTAAGTATTCACATCATTGCACACCTTCGTACAGCAGCGTTAAGCTGCAGACAATCACCCAAAGGATTACCGTATGAGTATGGTCATTTATTAACTAACCTAATAACTCCTAAACAACTCTATCGATTTCTTGAAGTTGAGCCTCCTGAGGGAATCATAGAATGCTTATTGCAAGATGAACAATCGTAGAAGTACACTAGTGAGTCTCATGAGGGCATCATAGGATGATTATTTCAAGATGATTAATCATAGAAGTCAATTAGTTTGTTTTATCAGCACAATAATTTTAATCGATAGAACTTAAACGCCGCTTAATTTTCTTCAGGATAGAACATGAATTATACTTCTTTCAGTGATATAAAAGAAAAGAATTGATTTATTGATTGCATAGTGATAACGTCATAGTATGGTATTTCACCGTTACAGTATTTTATCCATTAAAAAAAGACTAATGACTCAAAACGAGTTCTCTTTGAGTGATTTTTAATATTAAATAATAATTTAAATTATTGCTAATCAATAACTGTTCGTAAATTTCAAATACGTATCTCTTATAGAGATAAGCTTTTGTCAACTGGTGTTATTTTTGAAGCCTCATTTTGTCATTCTTCAATGAGGGCGCCAAATATTATTTAATAATATATTACTATACTTTAATATTTAGCTAATTGGTTTTCCTATTGATTGAAAGTAAGTAAGCAAAATCAGCTTACATCTTTTAAAATACAAAAATTATTTTATTAATATCGTACTACCTGTAAGTTATAAGACCCCAATTTTCCATTGCACCTGCGGCAAAATCAGGAAGCGCTACCATATCTAAAATTTTTACAACGATTTAATAAAAATTAAAATTAACAAATTTTAAATAGATTAATAGTAATCAATAACAATCAATCAACAAGTACACAACGGAGAGAAAATAGCCTTATGGCCCTTAGAATGCCTTCGGCTACCGTATCCGTTCGATGTAAGTGATCCTTTAGAATCTGTGCATGTTAATCAGTTATACATTAGTATTGAACTGAATTGAGCTATCACTATCACCCTATCCCTCTATTTTACCTCATCAGTAATACAAAGCAGTTTTATCATTACATTTTAATTTTAATAAGAAATATTCTAGTATGTTTGAATATTACTATTGAGGAGATTGAGGAACATCTACTTTCCCAATTAACTCCCATATTGAAAACCTAATGTGCTTACATAGCATAAAAGCTTATCAAGCCCTGACCATCGATCATCGTGATGACATACCTTGCTTTTCAAGTGGATAGTTAATTCCAAAATATTGTTCATAGAATTCAAGACAACGTATTCCACCAGATAATGCATACTGTGTCATCATTTTCGCTTCCGGACGTGACCATACTCGTAACTAAACTTGATAGATCATAAGTCTAATCAATAGACCAACATTAAAGCTAATTTTGTCAGTAGGTTACGCAGAATAAACTTCATACTCGAATGCCATTTTTCGTTTTCTGTTCGATGTATTGAAATTCAGAGACGAAAATTGCCAGCAAATAAGAAGACATCAATGGAGTAGTTTTGAATTTTGTGGTGATCCACTGGCCATCCTTATCTCTGATTGAAAAAAAAACTCTTCTGGATTGTAAATAAATTAAACAATAGCAAAAAATTTTCCTAAGAAAGTTTTAATTTTACAATATACAAGCACTGATGTGATGCAATTAGGTTAGCCTTTCACGGATTATCGATTAGCCTTTGATCTAATCATCTAATACTATGCATATGGATACGGTATACATTCAAATGTCGAAGGTGAGAAAACGAAGCTTCTCCCTTGTTAGAAAAAAAAGTAGAGTGACATCTTCCTCATCTGACAAGAGTCAAACTATAATCAATCGTGTAATTTACAATTTTGATAAAATTCACTGTGATTTACATAATTCTATACGATTTTTCTATACATTGCACTGAAATATAAGACATCAAAGATCAATTCACTTTTTTTCACCCGTTTCGATACCGTTTGATATTGCTCTTGTTCCTTTTGGATGGATTACGGTAACCGTCCATTTTGCTTTATACTTTGGTTCATCAAAGCACGGTACCATTTGACGAGCATCGGTTGGTTCAAATTGTGTGATAGCAGCAATTCTATGCAAGAAGAAAATGGTAGATCACATGTAAAACTATAGAATTTCTAGATGAAATTGACCATTAGCTTTTTTAGCTACCGTACTCTACACTGTTAAAAAAAAAGAATCGAACTTTGATTTTCCATCCTCTTGAAGATAAGTAGTTTGATAAAGACCTCCAAGTGTATTACTTATTTTACCGGTGTATGACAGCTATAAAATGAGGTTGAATAAAAAAAAAGCAGAAAAAAAACTCAAAGTAATAAAAATTCAAATACTTCAAAATTTCTAATCATCAAGATGTCTATAGAAATATAAAGGCATAATAATTATTACTTGGTATTACTTAAGCCGCTTACGAACACGTTGACAAGCTGTACAATGAAAGTACACACATATGCGCAGTAGTACTCTGACAGTACTTAATAGAGCGATTAAAAAGCTTGTAGAAGTACTACTTCAACAAGATGTCCAAAATCTAGTCGAAATGGCCCCTCGACGTTAATTTTTTTTTCGTAAAAAGTTATTTCATTATTCTACTTAAAAACAATTGTCATTATGTAAGCGTAACGATTTCAGTTTAAAACTGATCAAATCGTTCTATGGTCTTTTCACTAACCTCAAGCTTGATTTGTTCATTATCTTGAAGTTTCCGTGACAATATAAATTTAACTTTTTCAAGTTCATCATTTTCCAGCACCTGTTTGATTTCCACGTCTTTCTTATTCTATAAAACTATAATTTTTTAAACTCGTTTGAAAGTGTTACTGTTTGTAAAAGTTTTGCTAGTTCAATGTTTAGTCGCGAGGTCGTATGGAATAGTGGCGGAAGCGCCACTGTGATACAGAGACCCGAATCAGTTCACAGCCGCACCCCAGCTTTACCAACACTCGCTATCGGTAAGGGCTCGGTAAACTAATAACAGTGAAATCTGGGTGAGACAAACAGCACTGACTTTGTGAAATGGTCAGCTTGAATTACTGCATAAACGAGGGTTGCATCAAACCACCTTCACAACATCACATTGAGCACGAATGCGTAGGCGGAACCCGCAACAGGGTCTGACCAACGTCAAAGCTTATCTTATCTTTACGTTGTTCCACAACAAGATCATTTCACTTAAGTATGATTATTGGCCTACCGTAATATTGTAAATAGTTTGTTCTAAATAAGCTTGTCATCTCAATACCTTATCGATTTTGGTGCTTTGGAATTTTCTGCTTATGGATTTAAATAGGCAATGATGTTGCTGAGTACTGATAAGATATCACCATTGATTAGTATTGAGTGGATGCGTCGAGTGATAAAAGAGAACGTAATTGATATTACAAGGAAACAAAAGATGGAGAGATAAGAGTTCAGGTTTGCCTAAGGAATTCCGGTCCGGTGACTGATTCAGTATCGCGCAGCACAATTGAAATATTCAAAAATATCTACCATACATAGAAATTTAACACTTAAAAAAAACCTACTGTTATTATATGGTGCTTGGTTGAAATCAATGCGATATTCTTTATGTTGAGATCAATTTCCTGTGTCGACCTGATAGCTTTGATGGTGATCACCACTTTTCCATCAAACGTGAGATTTTTCTCAGCCGGAAATGTCACATAGTACGGTAGATAGGTTTTTATCGTCACATCATAATGTACTGAAATTTATGACGTCAGAGAAAACAGGAGAATAAAAAACGAAAAGTGTCAGGACACTGTCCGTAGTTGTGCTGAGATGGCCGCAAAACTCGGGACTTCAGGCGGAACTCGAACCCGCATATCACGGCAAACCGGATATCTGTTAGTGCTGTTCGAGTCCCGACTAAGGTCCCGAGTTTTGCGGCCAGCTATCTATGCAAAACTAAGGACACTATAATATCACTGCAAAAAATTACGAAAATGTCAGGACAGTTATGTAAGCGAAAAAAAAATAGCTAAAATTTTTTTCATGAAATTAGAATTTCTAATAGAGGAAAGAAGCTGGCTATGAGGCGTAATATCAGAAGGGACAACAATGAGATACAGAGTTGAATGAGGTATAATTGAGATCGTGCCAAGAGAAACTACTTTATCATCCTTTAACGGTCGATGAGTTAAGATCAGAATGAGGTATAGACAATATCACAGGCAAAGGTGACAGTTTAAAGATCATAATCATTTGAATGATCGTAATCATTTTGTGGGAAGCGTTTCTACACTCATTCTCAGTGAACGAGCTTAGATCAACAGGGAATGTGACGAAAATGACAACAAATGATGAAGGAGCACTGGTACCGTATAGAAGCTAGCCGCCATTAAGCTTTTCCTTCTATTCGCCTTCGAAGAAAACATGAATGTTCATCAATCATTGATCAATCATTGTTCATTTGATGAGGTAAATGATGAGTTATGGTTTTATTAATATTTGACTTATATCGTGGATTTTAATCTCTGTTGTCATATTAAACATTTCCTTTTCAGAAAAATATAAACATAAATATTTTAACAGCTGTAGTGATACTCACATGGTTTTAAATTAGAGGGAAGAAGTAATTCAGCCGCTGCCGGCTTGTGATGTTCAGTCGGATGTTTTTCGACTTCAACCAGGACAATACTGAAAGAATTTATAGCATCTGTAAAATCAATAACATTAATATTTTTCATAGAAATTTTTTTGTTACTACCGAAATAAAGTCTCATCAAAATTCAACTTCTTTTCTTATATTTTACAAAAACAATGAGTTCATGTGTCGTAATGAGGATTTGACGACAAGATCTAGTTGGAAACTAGTGAGAAGCCGAAATGAATGGCTTTGGGACGCAGTGGCGCAGTGCTGGAGGTGCTACAGCGTCACGTAAGCACCAGTCAAGTTTGTGGTCGCTTCCTAAGCATACCGAACTCGCCATCGTTCCGGGGCTGGTACATTGATATCAGAGTTATTTGTTTGAGATAAAAAGCACCAAAATGTGTGATGAGTGATTGATTCAAGTCATTCTATAGACCAGGCTCGCCCTCAAATGCCTCCACGACATCACGTTGAACACAATTGCCTAGGAGCATTCCGAAGATGGAATTGTTGTTCAACGTCAAGAATTTACTTATTTTGCCTTAATCAAGTAGTGTTATTATGATTTGGGTTCACAATAATGATAAGCTATCCGCCTCAGTCTATGAAAACAGTTGAGGTATACCATTAAAATCGATAGTTTCTCAGATTTCATAGCTCAAGATTACTCGACTGAAAATGCAGGATCGTTTTAGCTTATGTTATTTTATAGGAGTTTTCAAGTCCGGTTTATGTCACTACACCTTCCATCTTTCAGGGCTCTATGAGGAATGTAAGCAGCAATGACTCGCTAACACAATGGCCTCCTTATGTCATCATTATTTACATCACTCAAATTTAAACACCACGATACCACTAAAAAAACAAATGAGTCTCAAACCTTCATGGAGGGATAAACTATGTCAATAAATATTCGTATTTTCTTCATTCAATAATATACTTACCGATCACCGGTGGTTATTTTTTGCACTGGTGTTGATGTGAAGATATACGTCAGAATACAGCTGATTATAATAACGGCCAGTACTGCAAAGGCGAGCAATACAAGCTGAATAGGCGTACATTGTACTGTTGTTTGATTTCGTCCATCAGTTGACACCTGAACCACGGTAATCTGATTTCAACAAATTGTTGCCTGCAACACTACCAACATCACTAATAACAACATTAAGAGCAACATTTCAAAAGTGAAACTCTAAAGGATAAATGGCGTAATTAAAACACATATATCATTTTTTTTTCATAGAATGTCTTATAAACATCGTCAGTTTATTCTTAGCTATCAATTTAATAATTACAGGAACTCAATCGATTTTCCTCATGTTTATGAAAACAGAACTGCAAGAATCGTCACTTAAACTCGGAATCGTTTGAACATCGAGTTGATTAATCTCAACAAGCCTATATGAAGTTTCTTATCGAACGTCATAACGTTTCTGATACTTTTTCTGCCTCATAGCTATTTCCTTGTGATGCACCGGCATGTTGTCCAGAACGTGAACTTTCGATGGACGACATTAATTCTTCTTCTGATCGTCTTCAAACGGAATGTACGATACTACGTTGATGAAGTATCTACACATCACCGAACAATTCATTTTTATACAGAATAGTTGTTGACTTAAACATCGTAATCAATATATCTGTTCAAAAATATTTTCTATCTAATAGAGCAATGGATAGCATTTTCATGTTTCATATGTAATCAGAATGCGTAACGCAGTAGTGATAAGAGATGTTACAGTGTAATGACGATGACAGTTTGTCTTCACCGTCTTCATCGATCCTATCAACACCGTCATTTTACCACGGTTAATCAATAACGGAAAAAAATCTGCAAAGGTAAGAGGCATTGATTTGTTAGACAGTGTTCTGCACCTCAAGTATTTCTGCAGATCAAATTCGTACTCGACAACCTCTATGATATCACGTTGAGGACGGATAAATGACGGTGTATTCAACAAAAATTTATCAAAATTTATCAAAAATT
>KN716252.1:222482-243205 GCA_000816705.1 Dictyocaulus viviparus | reverse complement strand
AATTAAATATTATCGTGATAGAAATAAAATATAGTCATGAAAAATTGATAACTTGATCCATTTCAAAAATACATAATAATTTCAATTGCATTCCTTGATTCTTTTTTTCCTCTTCATGGTTAGTTTTACGACGAGATACATTAATTTTTTAAATCACAGCTATTTTTACTTATTTATTAATAACTATCATAGATTACAATGGTTTTCTTCTTATATCACTAAAAAATGCTGAGTCAATTGCAAAACTTGGAACCTCAAGCGGGACTCGAACTCGTAACTACAGATATCCAGTCCGTTATGTTAACCGACTGCACTACCAATGCTTTCGCTCTACGACCACTACTCACTTCTTCACGTATACTAAGTGAGTATCTTATTAACACTCGTCCTTTAGCATATCCTTGGGTTATCCCGTAATTATCACCTCAACTGGATGTAACGTCGATATCGGTTCACCGAATCGTACAACGGACGAGTGCTGATAAGATACCCAGTTCGTATAATAGAAGAATTGAGTGGATACATAGCGAGGGCCTCAGTGGTGTAATGGATAACCACAACAGTCCGGATATCTGTAGCTGCGGTTTCGAGTCCTGCCTAAGGTTCCAGGTTTTGCGTCTAACTCATCATCTTTAGTTGTACAAAAACTTTTTCTAATTTTTCTGTGGACCAGAAACTGAACTAGTAAGACAATCATGCTTGTTAAGATTTCATATAAAACTTATTGATCAGAATACTTCTAATTCTACGTTTAAGCTTTGCAATTATAATGGAAGAAACTTTAGGGTATTGACTATCTGGTTTAATACTTAGAGTATTACAGTAATCCAGCTTGCTGACCATTAAAGTATACTTGATAATATCTCAGATAATATGGATAAATATAGCTATATTTTGTTGCAGTTAACGAGGGAACATGTATGAGTGACGAAAAAAAAACAAACTTTCTATAGGTGTAGCAAATGAGTCCAATGGTGACGATCAGCATGAGTATAATGAATGCAAATGCTGATACACTCGATTTTTCCACTTCGATATGACCTTTGACAGGAGCGAATAGTCGAGCGACGAAGTGCAATTCACAACGTCTACCCCAGTAACCGTGTGGACAACTGAAATGTTTATTTATGAGCTTTTTCGTAAACATCTTTATCAGTTTGATGATGTTTATTGCGTTATTGGTTTGTTGTTCAACTACATTCTAGTTGAAGTTGAACTACAAGATCCTATCAACTGGATAAAATATTCTAAAAGATTAAAAGTACACTGATAGTAGCAAATGGATACATTTGAGGCATTGAAGCACATAATGGGCAAATTAGACTATGTGAAGAATATTTTCAGCCTCCAGCAGAAGCCTGCATACGTACTAGGCTAGAAAACATTGAGGTAAATTACAGCCACTGATTATCACCTGCGTAAATTATCAACATGACATAATTGAATGATTAGTTAAGATAGATTGAAAGAATTCGTATTTCGAAGAGTTGTCACGATTTGTAAACAATTACCAGCTAATTACTAAAACAATTACTTATTTATCACTCAGTTTTTTAAGACACTTAAATCCTTAGAAAAAAAAAAGAATCCGGAAAACTTGGACGATTGTAAGAATATTAGAGACAAGCTGTAAATATTATCTTGGTAATTAGGCATCTCAGAGCCGTACAATTAATCCAGAAATTTATTGCCTCCTCAGTACGCTTTTCGTAGTAATAATGGACTATTTTTTTCTCTTATAAAAATCAATAGCAATAAGCTTTAAAAATTGTACAGAAGTTTTAAAAGCTTTATTTTCGCTAGCTGTAGAAATAAGCTTCTCAATAAAAATACATTTAATAGTTTTCAATAGGATGTTGTACATGTACGTCATTATGCTTGAAGAAGAACACCATTACTGAGGTGAGGACGATTGCACGAGAGAGAAACGAGTGGAAATTATGCTGAGGACTACATTGCCAATGAAAATTGATCACTCAGGTATATGGCTAAGGAAATTTCGAGACTTTTGGCATAGAGAGCCTCAAATTCGTCTTAAACTAGTTCACTATCCAGAATAGGATGACGAATGAGTGAGTGATAGTGTGATGGAAGCCGACCCTATGTCTGGACTAAGACGTACTCAGGCACAGGAGATCAACAACATGTATTAGTAACTGTGAAACGTCAACGTACTACCTCTGGATATCTGTTTAGTTATTTGTAGTGGTTAATGGATAACTTGCTTATATGTAAGCTTATAGTTTCTTAGAAACCGGATGAACTAGAATTGTAAAGATTTTCATTTTGTAATGTTATGTTAAAATGTAATAAATTGTCATTTCTTCAAGGAATGAAGTGGTCACCTTAAAGTCGTCATACTTATTCATTGAAATTGAACTCACTGGCAGTTAATTGACCTGAGTTGATACGTCACTTCGTCAATATCCACGGTACAATTTCCTCCACGATAACACCATCCTCAAACGATAAACGTCATGAGGGTAAAATTTTATCCTCGAAAGAAAACTGTATAGCAGCAGTATTTAGTAATCATTGTATCGTTAATAATTACAATATTACGTTTATAAGCTCATTGTAGATCAGTTTAAGGTCACCTTACCTCAAGAAATTTTACCTCATTTCTGGATCGATAACATTTTGCTTCAAAACTACCAAGTGAAATTAAGTTAGTATGTTATAATTTCCATTAATTAATGAAGCACTGATTTACTTTTTATGGTATATTCAGTATGTTAAGACTTTTCTTTGACTCAATACCTCATGAGTTTCATGTTTATCAAACACAGTTTTTTCTTATCTGTATGAAAACAATATTATCAAACTTCTCACAACTAAGATAAGAATGTATCTTAAAATCAAAAAAAAAAAAACCAAAAATGCATAAAATATTACCAAAAAGAGAGAAAAGCTTTATTTTAATTATTTTTACACCCTTTCTAACTCGTTAGGAGAAGAATAAATGAATAAAAATAAATATGATAAAGCTGTCTAAAAAGTCCATTATTGAGGTGAAGCAAACTAGGAATTAGAAAAATAAGGAAGCATAGATGATGGCCCGTAGATGATCAGTCAGAGAATGTGCTTCTATTCCAGCCCTATTTTATAACGGTATTACCACCTACGTGGAGCAGGGGAGCGCAGTGTTAGGAAGGACCGGAATGGCATACGGTGATGTTACCGTATACGACGATGCGAATCTTGCCCCAGGAAAACCAAGTCTTTATCCCTCAAAGGTCGTTGAAGTGATATACGAATTATTTGGAAGGGTATATAGCATTGACTTGGCAACAAACTGATCTTTTCAAGCCATTGTAGAGATCGTCCTCACTCAAAAACCTCCACCATAACATTAAGATAACTAATGGGTGGCACATTTCCATAATGAGACACATTACGCCAGTGCTTTTTCTATTACCATCTACATATGCTTGAAGAGTCAAATCAATAAATAAAGGAGGTAGCTGAATATTTAAGCCAATCGATTTCATATAAGATAAAGTATACAATATAAATCTAAATTATATAAACATTGGTTGTTATATTTTATCTAAAATTCGATATTAATCATTGTTTAGTCTTGCAAGTATTCGCAGTTCGACAACAATAGAAGTCTGTATACCGGGATACTGTAGCTGGAGAGTAGTACATTCGCATACCTTTGCATTTATACTTAGAATGGTGACGCCGAGCCTCTTCCAGTTTGTTGTCCATTCTGATCGGAGCCGCAGTGCCGTAGATCACATCTAATTCTTCGATTTCATTTGTATCTATACAACAACAGTAATAATTCTCAAAATTTATCGTTTAATATCATCAATTTCTTTTTTGTTTACAAAAAATATTATAGAGGTTGACATACAAATCAATTTTGATCATTTTCATACAAGTACTGCTATTTTATGTAATGCTGTGACGTCCTCATCCCTCTGCAACTCATTCGCTATTCTATTGCATTTATTCACTAATGCTTTTAAAAAAGATGTAAGCTAAAAATATAGCACTTTTTAAACCTCATCATATTTCACGTTTCCATAAGTTAGGTATTTGTTTATGTTTATTATTTATGTATTTGTTTCATTGCCGTTACCTTCAACAACTTCTATTTTGTTCTTCAGCTGATGATGGCGATGATGTTCATTGTTGTTTTTTGTTGAGTGAGCTGTCACGAGTTCCGGAGGCTCATCAATCTGAATACTTAACTTAATAACTATCGATTAGATACGTGTTTCTATCGTGCTTACCGTAATCAGTTACTGTATAATAGGAAACATTACATGACAACATCAAACAAACAAGGAAAAACAAATATTTGTAAATAGTAAACATGAAAATTGTTTACTTTAAGTTATACTTCGTTTTACTTTTATAAAATTCGTTATTTGATTTTGAGAAATTTCTTCAGAAATTTATAAGTACGTTTTATAAAAATTTACGTGTTTACAAATATATTCATTGTGTAAATAATGCTATTAAAAATATTTCTAATAATACAATTGTTATTTTTTCGCGAATAATAAGGAATCTTCTGATAACTCAAAGTTGCCGTAAGGAAAAATAAAGTAGAAGATGAAAGGAAAGAAAAAGTAAAGATAGGAAAAACAAATTGTAAGGAAAAAAATCAAATTGCACCCTCACTATTGGCAGTGAAAAATTTGAACACTATATAGTTATGAGGATAAAAATTTTTACCTCATTTGATAAGGAGGTGGTGTTGTTTTCAAGGCGTTGCGGTTCTGTTCGGTCTTGTCGAAACCACGAAGGAAGACATCCTTCTGCAATAAAAAGCACAATGTAATTTTCTTCTAAGGAAAATTTATACATTACTCATTGAAGCTGACTAGTTATCACAGAACATTAGAATATAATCGTAATAGAAGTTTTTCCTTACATAATATTACGAGTAGATCAAAAAATGACATTTTTGAAAATCGCTAAAAACAGTTCAGATGATTACTGTAGATTGCTGCTTCGATCATTTGAATAGTACTAAAATCAATATTGTACAAGATTTTTTCATTCTAGACGTTAAGACTATACTTCTTCACCATCAAAACTCATATTAGTTTCATTCGTTCTTCTTGAATACACCTCAATTTCACTCAACGTATATAATTTAGTCAAATTGAACTCATTATCTATAGAATAACTTGTTCGATCATCCTAAAGTTCGCTAGAGCTTTAGAGTCGAATATTATTATCTTGAGAGCCAGTATAAAAGCGGAAAAGCTAAAAAGCATAATGTCATTCATATTCTGTACCTTTAATTGAAGAGCTCGTAGCCTGAGGCGGGACTCAAATCCTCGTTTACATACATATTTGTTGTATGTATTGGAAATGAGATCAATATGAATAAAAGATTTAAAAACTTGTTTCAAAAAGAATATCTTATCATCATCCAAAATCAAATAAGAAATTCTCTACAGTCGTATGCAGCTCGATGTGATGCTACCGTAATCAATCGAGTTACTTGACTATGATCATGATAATGATGATGAGGAAATGAATGAAAATTCTATGAGTTCGTAGATGATTATACGTTAACTAATGCGTCAGTAGGTCATTATGATAGTGATGATGATGATGATGAAATGAATGATAATATGATTTAATAGATGATTACTTACCTAGAAGACGTAATAACTTTTCCGGTATAGTCATATGACGCATTTAAGTGAGAATTGTGTTCGTGGATTAGTTTTCATTCATGGTACGCTTTATGCTTTTGTTTAAGTAGAGAATGAAACAAAACGAGGGAAAAAAAAACCCTCCCTCATACGGACGGACAACTAACCAGCTGCAAGCTACAATCATGAATGTCACATGCGACATAGAAGAAAACCTTTCGTCTACGGAAACTCACCACATCTGTCCGGAATCGTATGGATCAATATGTCATTCATAAATGTTAATATACTCTCTCTTGTGTAATCTATCATAATATTTTCATATAAATTACTATTGTCCTAATCAACTAGAAGAATTCCCAACAATATTATGTGTTCCTCATTTTCCTCCTCACTGCGTCACTTTTTTTGATCAAATCTTTAGCGAAATTTATGTGTTTTTGAGTATTTTATAAAATAATCATCATCTAGTTAAGCTCAGAAAAATGCTTCCAGTATAATAGTTTGCTGCAAGGCTAATTGCGGTAACTTAGTAGTTTGAATACGGTATGAAACGTAATTATTTTCGCACCAGCTCGATATTACTTAGATTTGATTGCAAAAAGTTGACATAAAAGTCGGAACTATAAAATAAACTATGATTGAGTGATGCGATTTGCATAATCAGCTACTAATCAGTTACAGTACTACCAAATATTGTGTGTCACTCATTTGATTGAGTTGACATTAGTAATAAATATCTTCCTCAGACTTTTTATGATCTTAAAGCTAAAAAAATATCATTCATATATATATTTTAACGATCGATACAAGTGAAACTTTTGAGGTTGAAGATCTAGAAGACTCAATTCTTTGACTCAAGCTTAGGCTTATTTTAAAATTCGGGTTGTTTCAAAAATTATAACACTGTCTGAACAGCAGCTTCTCCTACATTATAATGACATTCTTGTTAAGAAATTTCTAGTAATAAAATTGAATGAGTCAATTTCTCCTCTGAAACACTTGACAAATTTGACATTTTCTAAGAAAATTTTCATTTGATGAATGCATGTCATTCAGGAATTTCTATTCACGTTACGAACAAAAGAGAAATAAAAGAAACGTCAAATATCAACGGTAATGAGGTAACAACGAGGAATGGAGAGAGGTTGAACTGTTCTGAAAAATTCTGCATAAATCTAGGAAACAAATTGACTCAGTTGATTGAATAGCAAGTTGTGAGCGTAGTTCGTTCAAGAAGGAGAAGAACTTCTTGCAACAACACGTCTTATCATCTACACAGAAGAATTTATTCTATGTGTTTCTGAATAAGAACAAAATTCTCATAA
Organism: Dictyocaulus viviparus; assembly: GCA_000816705.1. Classification (NCBI taxonomy): domain Eukaryota; kingdom Metazoa; phylum Nematoda; class Chromadorea; order Rhabditida; family Metastrongylidae; genus Dictyocaulus; species Dictyocaulus viviparus. Next base: position 236,250 of record KN716252.1, on the reverse strand, counting down.
TAGCATTAAAATGTTTACAAAATCTAAATAGTCACAAAAAATTTTATTTATAAATAAATAGAATTGAGGTACTGGAAAAAATAACTCAACCATACATTATTATCGATAAATTTGACTCAAAACAAAAAGTACTAAAGATCTTCTTTTTTTATTTCCTCCATACAATATTAAACATTTAAATAACAGTATGAGAAGATTTATGTAAATCTTTGACCTACCCGGAAGAAAAAGATCGATACGAATTCAAACGGTTAATTTCCAGAAACAACTACGTAACACTTTATAACTCAAATAAAAATAGTGAGTTAAAAATAAGTTATCGTAATTTTTATCGTATTTACTTAGTAATTATACCTCACTTAAAATAATTAAAGATCTTTTTAATTATTTTGATCCTTATATATAATAATTTTTTAATAATTTGCTAGTGTGAATATAATTTAATGTAGAAAAAAAAATCGATATAAGAACACACAAAGCAGAAAAAGCTAAGAAAAACTTGTAAGCTGTAAAATCGAGAGTGAGGAAAAAAAACAAAGACTGTGATCATCCTGAAAAAATCCTGAAACTACCAGCATTACGAATTTCAGTAACATGGTAGAATATTGGTACATACATATCAGCTATTCATACTGTGTATGTATATACATACGTATAGATAGACAGACAGACAAATAGATAGATAGACAGACAGACAGACAGACAGACAGACAGATAGACAGACAGGTAGACAGATAGACGTATGTGTGTCGATAGACAAATGAATTATATCTGTCTAGTGTTTGGAGTATGAAAGGTTTTGAGTGATTTCATTTGATATGGTTATTGTCATAAACCTCAACCTATTTGAGGTTCACAATCAAACTCATTCTCTAACATTCTCCTAAAATCGCACGCTATATAACGATCTATTCAAATCCAATACGACCATTGTTAATAACCAATTTATACATATTCAAACAATACCGACTTTATTATGGATGTAAATATGTAAAGGCCATTCATAATTACAATACGAAATATCACAACACAAATACACCGCAACCTCCAATCACTACCGTTCCTCAATCCCTCATTTTTCGAGAGCGGCCTACGATTTGGCGCCTAGCCAAGAAAACCACGTTTTCAATAATATTGTAATATTACTTGTTTTTATTCCTCATGAGTTCCAATTCGATGAATTGATGATCTGATTAAACTATGCAATACCGTAATTCGTGAGAAAAAAGTATATTCCAATTTTTATGCTTCTTTTTTGAAAAATTTTACTTTTAATTTTTTTACCTGATCATTTTGAGAAGAGTTTCAATTTGATTATATAGAAAATTATCTGAAAGAGTTAAAATTCAAACAGAAGCTTTCGTGACGATGAGGAAAAAGAAATGAGTCGAAAAAATGACAAATTGTGGAATTGAGGAAATTGGAGGAACATATTCCGTTCTTTGTTTATCATTTCACAGCTTGGGCTTAACGTAATCTCTATTTTTTGAGTAGATCATTTTAGAGCAGCCTCCAATTTTTATTCTCTGAGTCTTGTAGGACTCTGAGTTAATCAAGAGGGATTTCATACAACAAAAATCGATGAGGTATTTCGAAAAACAACGAAGTCTTTAATTTCCCTCCACAAATCCTTCTAAATTGAACTTATAAAAATAATGGACAAATCGATTTTGCTGATAGCGATAATTGGTAGATCATAGAAATAATCAATGCATCCAATGAAGCTTTAGAAAAATTATGAAATTGAAATAAAAATCAATTTAAAATAATGTAATTTCATTTCACAAAATCTTTTAATAATAAAAATTTTCTTACTAATCAAAATGATTCGTTTTATGTTCAACGTAAGCCAATTTCACTTATGATTGAATGTTTGCTTGTGTGAAAACCGGTCTTTTAAGCTTAAATAAAGAGGCAAATCACTAGAGAATGGTTATAGAGATGTGCTAAGGAGGTAGGAAAAGAGGTATTAGTAGTATTCATACGGAAGAAAACTGAAAAAATGAGGTATGACGCGATAAGAGTTCATACTGAGGTATTTGAAACGGTAACTTATTTGAGTTCACTATACACTCTGTTACTAGAAACATCGTCACAAAATAATGTCACTCATCATCATTTTGTTTGAAGATCAAACCTCGTATAATTTTAACAAACAACGCTATTTGAATGGTTAATCCAGTAGATCAAACACACAAGCAATCAATACCACACAGATCATCATTACGATATTAAGCTTATAACCAAGTTGATAGGTTTTTCAATGTATATATTTTCAGTGAATCGATCAAATTCATTAAGTTTTGTTTATGTTATTGATCGTCGATGAAGGGAAACGTAAATATCTTTAGGCTAGTGCTGTTTAGTAAACAAAGATCGACATCTAATCGATTTTTTTTTCAAATAATAAATAGTTTATTGTTGTAGAGAATCCCATAGCTATCCATTCGACGATGTAATGATCCGTTCAGGATAACGTCTTTTAAATTTGCCGCCATTTTCGTGTTTTTTATGACAAAAAAAAAACTTTATTAGTTAATGATTAATAAATTGTCATTAAGAAATTGAAATGCACTGTCTTTTCTTTCTTTCTTTATTATTATTATTATTGTTATTATTATTATTACACTTATTTTACAATAAATAACCCTACAACACATTCACCATCATTCGAGTCTGCAAAAGAAAACACTTCTGTAGATGAAAAGCTTAACATCCTCTCATCTCCTCTCATCACCTCTCCTCTTTACACCTCCCACCCCATTAATGGTCTGTAGAAGACGTACTAAGTGAAGACGTTAGGTAAAATGATCCTTCACACCATCAACCTCATGCAACCTCATCAAGACATTATGATTGGAGAAAAAAAGATAAGGTGATAAAGAACATCTCGTGCTAATAGAATAAAAATAAAAGCTTACTACTGAAATCGATTCTGAGAGAGAATCATGGTCAACATTGAAACTTAACATTAATGAGGAAAAAACGACTGAGTTGAAAGCTTTTGAGGATAATGTATAAGTCAACTTAACGTATAACAATAAGATAGATCTTTTGAAGAAAATTTGTTGAAGTTCTAAGAAGATGATAATAGCCAGAATTATTAGCATTTTGAACTTTTTACAATAATGAGGATAATTATCGACTCAAAAAAGAGGATGAGTTTTCAAAGTTGATTAAAATTAATTACCTATGACGTATTTATTCTCTTTATGCTATCCAGCTACAAAATTGTACAGCATAGTCGCTATTGACTAATTTTTCAAAATTAAGTCACTGAATAAGAAAATTTTTTTGGAAATAATCCTCATATTAACCTTATCCTCAAATTATAGGATGCAAAATAAAAAAAAACAAACGGAAAAACAAACAATAATGAAAAAAAAAACACTTTTACACTAACCTATAACGATTAGTTGACTGATGAGAAAAATTAGTATCAAATAGGTGCACACATCATTCCATGCTTTTATTGAGGTAGAATATCGTCGTTGTGAGGTGTTGGTCCTCTTGAATGGAATAAATCCGGGTAGATCTTCTTCGATAGAAGCGCATGGAGTATTGTAATCGATCGACGACGGCATTAATCTATTATGAATAATAATTTTTTTGTAATAATAATAATAGTAATACTTAGAGGATTTGTAACAGAGGAATAATGAGGCTTGGAAGTGATAAGGTATTGCAAGGCTAAGTAGTTGATCATAAAACGAGCTGATGACGAAGTGTCGTTAAGTACAAAGAGCCAAAAACTTCAGAAGAAATCAATTAGCTAAAATGCATCCAAAGCATCATATATTAAAAATACTATATCGATTATTTGGAGATCAAATGAACAATGACGCTTATACGTCATATTAATATAGAAGATAATCGATTAATATATATCTACACGAAACGGTACTTGATGATGGCGTGCACCTTTCATGTAGCAGATCATCATCACGTATGTACAATGGCTACGAAACAGAAACGATATGAATACGACATTTTATGATAATCGATCAACTCTATTTAATCGAGTATTGGATATTGTTGATTGCTTTTCCCTCATACCTTTTCCCTCATGGAATATTCGGTATTTCATGGCGAGCCTTAACGGCTGATTGAATACTGCTAACTCAAAGAGGAACGCATAGCTGAGTGATCAGTGACTTCAATATAATAATCATTTCCATTATTTGATCATTACCATTCAGATCTAGCTCTTGCTTAACTGTAGACGTACAACCTCCAGTATACTTATTCATCACCTCAGATTTATTATACCTCATCATTGCAGTATCTAATCAATTCATAAAGTGTATGTGACATACTTCCGTTTTTTCAGAACTATTTTTATTTGACTCCGATACTGACCTCTCCCTCATGTCGATATCAGCATGCATTTATTCAACGCTATACCATATTGAGCTATAACGTATTCAGAGAGAAATTATGTTGAGTACTGTCATCAGTAAGTCCTATCAGCAGCAGCAAAAAGGCCTAGTACTGTAATTTTTGTACGAAAGTGCTGCTAAAGAGACCGAGATATCGCAGCTGCTGGCTTCTTCAGTATCACTTAATCGAATTTCATTTCATATGCGTACGAGGTATAAGGGAGTGAAGTGGAACGACGAACGCTTTTTTATGTGATGACGTCATCTTGTCGAACAGTTCTCGTCGAGTCGATGACGATGTCGTTGACGATAGAAAGACGATTATTAGTAAAAATTGTTTTTCAGAAATTCATTAACGATTTTCTATGTACAAAATCGATACCATATTTGATAGTTGTTAAATATTTTCGTAATCGTTTCAGTTTTCATTGAAATAAACAAATAAACAATCAAACAAAGAAGCGATAAAATAAACAAATAAACAAACAAGCAAGGAAACAACAATGAAAATGATCATAAAAATTTTAAACAACAATTAAAATTAATTTGTTTAATCAAAAACAGTACGGGCAAATTATTATTTTCTGTAAATATGTAAAAAACAATGTTTTTTAAAAACTTAAAATGATTCTTGAAAAATAAAAACTATGAAAATTTGTTTGTAAATATGTATTGAATATAATACGTAAAAAAATAACAAAATATATAAAAATAACTGAACAATTTTTCCTCTTATAACTGACCCTCAGTTTTTTTTTCATGGTCACTCTGTGAATATCGAAAAAAAAAGAGTCTAGGAGGAATGAATTATTAATTTTGTAAGTTAAAAAAAAATGTTCGATGAAATTTAGGCTAATATGCATAACTATGGAAAAAATCATTTACAGTAAACTGAATACTGTAGAACGTTTTGTACTGGAATTTTTCTTCAGTCGATATTGAACGGACCACTAAAGGAGTACGGTAAGAAAACGCCACAACAGATGAATCGTCGTGACGAAAATGTCACTATGAACGACATCCGACTAATTTACATAGCATTTTCAACGACGAAATGCCATCAGTACAAAAACGAACGAACTGAATAGCTTACATTTTCCCTCACTATCAACTGCCAAACATTTTAACCTCAAACATTACGGTAGATGACTTAGAATCTACCAAAAATACCTCAAAACTAATATTTACTATTGTTCTTCAACAATACAATATGGTGACAAAAACTTGAACTGGACTTTTTAAAAATAAAGTTGAAAAGAAAGAAATTGAATGGCTTAACGATAAAGACTACCTCATAATATGGTAACACGATTATTATCGAACGAGGTATATATTGTTTGACTAAATCACATAATCACCTCATTTTAGATGCTTCGGTAACTGCTATACTAAAAGTGTAATGAGGATTTTTTTTTCACTTGTCTACGGATGAAGTGTTACAATGGGTTCTGACAGGCAGGCACTGCTGGACCATTCACTTTGTAAACTGCTTCGCTCAGATTTGAATACGACTGAAACCTAAGGTAGTAGTTCACCCATAAGCTTCTCAAGGACTTCTCAAGGTAGTCCACGGCGACTACGCCGAATGATTGAACCTCTTCTCTTCGATTTCTTTTCAAGACGTAGGGATATCCATTAAAATACAATCTGAAGCGGTAAGCTGTCTTTAAGAAAAGAAGAACCAGTGATATTTTAGAAAAGAGATGCATTTTTCTTTAATGCATACGTTCTTGAATATTGGTAACAAACAAGTAAATGGAAATACCTCAAAGATAAAGCACCATGTCAAATTTCAACCTCAGTGTTTCACAAACAATGGTAATATTCATAAATATGGTCAGGTAAGAAATCGTTTGAGGTAAATTGACGTTCGAATGATTAATTAATGCAATGACATAAAACAGATGGAATTTGGTGCATAATGGAGGTGAACAGTTGCCCTACAGCCTCACACGTCATCAAAAACCTCAGCGAACTTCTCAATGACTCTTTAAACGGCATAAGTTCCATCACACAACGCAAGCCTTCATATTTTGTAACAGAAATCTCACGACAACGCTTGTTGCCTTCACCTTTTTCAGATCCATATCGATCCGTCTTGACAGGTGTCCATTGGAGTCATTGAAGCGTTCAGCGACAAAATGTGAGGTTCTTCTGGATCATTTTCTTGTCGGTTGGCACACAATGCAAACGGAGCGCCTTTACAAAGTGATGCCATTCTATACAGAATATTTGTTGAGAAGACGTCCAAATGAACATCACCTGTCATTCAGAAGCTAGAGAATGCGGAAACGACGTTGAATAAATTAGTAAGACCTCATTAGGTTTATCAAAGTCAGTGATGCTTATCACTGAGTTCTATTTGGGCGAAAGCTTGAATGTTATTTTCGTCTATCTTGGAATAAGAAATTGAGCATTCATTACTTATTTAAGAACAGAAAAATCTTCAACCACAACGGCTTCTAGTTAATGACGCAAACGCTGCGAATATTACAAACAGGAAATCGGTAACGACGCCATTACTGTTCGGGGTCGACGTCGAGAATGTACACTATTTATTGGATCAGGGATGTTGTCCGATGACGGACGACGAGTATTTCGTAAGGTGTTTGAGTTTTGCGGTAGCGCGTATGAGTGAGTCAATGAACGGAAAAAAAAACGAGTGACGAGCAAAGCTAGCAGCTCTCGTCGCATCAGTCAGTAGATGCGTTCGTGAGAGCGCAAATAAATACAAGAACTCAACGTGAAAAACTTGTTGAAATTCTCTCAAACGTTTATCCAACGTCTGAGAATTATTTCGCAATAGCCTGATTGTTCCGGAAAAATGTCAACAATTGTGCAAAAATTGATGAGGATTTCAGGAAGTTCATTACTCAATTCGTCATTACTTACGAATTTTTAGATAAACAAAAAGAGGATATCAAGAAAGATGCGTCATCATCAGTAATAGAGGGAAAAAAAAACTGAAAAACGAGTCAAATGACGGCAAAAGAGGGAAAAGAGGAAAAGTTTATGAATAGATGATATCATATGAGTATTTTACATAATTTCATTTGTAACACTCTAAAAAATTGAATGTCGGCAAATCAATTTAAGCTAAGTAAAATATATTTGGAACCATTGAAACATCTTGCACCTTAATAGGAATGGAAACAATATTGTACCGTAATAATAATTGTCGTCAACAAACCGTAGTCATGCCAAGGGATAAAGATAAACACTGGAATAATCTACCTCTTTGTTGAGGTACACCATGCAAGCGTTCTCTTCACATCGTGGAGATGCTAGAATGCGAATGGTCCACACATTGAATTGAGATGACAAGTTTGCTATTGAGCCAGTGCTCCTCAATCCCTCGGATTATTGTGGTAACAATTATTCAGACCTTGAAGTGCTCAGCTTACTTGAGCGCGGAGTCGAACTTTCCTACAGTAATTCACGCAAGCGCATCACTTCGTCATCAGTTACGACTGCGCCATTACATTAAATAATCCTAAGGAAAATACTCGTCAATCTTCTACAACTAAACTTTCCTCACGATTTTACAGTATGGGTTGGCAGAGATTTTGTAAATGAGTTCAATCTAGGATAAAATCTGTTTCATCGATGCTCCTAAGTGAGGCTTTTGAACAGAATAATTACGAAAAAACATTTGAAGCTATTAATTCTAGGCTCAGTCCGCCTTATAGTTCAGCTGACTCGGCTGAGAGGTGAAGCAACTCCGTTGAATTGAAATTCTTGAGGGAAAATACGTGTATTAATGATGAATGAATGACGTGATGAGAGTGAGAGGTACTATTGACTCGGAACGGTATTTGGTAGAGTAGGAAAATAAAAAACGAACTACAAACAGGAATTCAAGTAGTACAAAGATCAAAACTTATGCGGATTTTCAAATCAATCAATAATGCGTTAGTTATCATATTCGTTTTATACATACACAGAGAACCTATAAAAGAATAAGAATTTTGAAAATTTTGACTATAAAATTGCTAAATGAGAATTATGAAGTTTAAAAGGAGGATTTTTTTATTTGATGGAGAAATGCTTGAGTGAAAAAAAGCAAAAATTCAAAGTTGTAGACTCATCTCAATACAAAGAAGAATTTAAAAATATCAAGACTCACTAAAAGTTGAGTCAAAAGTCTACGATAGTTAGAAGCCTATGAATATGCTAAAAGAAAATATTCACTTTAGGGTTAAGCTCAGTTCCAATTATTTTGCAAAATGGTATAAAAAACTAAAATAAATAACTGAGGAATGAGAGGAGATCAAAAATATAAATGAGGCGACATTGTCGAATCCTCAAATTTGAGGATATTCTTGAAGATAGGAAAATAACTTAAGCAATGCAGAGAAAACTATATGATTGAGAATGGATATTCCATAAAAGGTAACAGATTTAGTTGTATTAACTTTGAAAAATATTAAAGCGATTATTTATCAAAAAAATTTCGATTACATTAAGTTATTGTATATAGTGTGATTGAATAACCTCAAAAACCTCAGCAACCTCAAGATCTCAAACGTTAACGATTTATGAGGTGCACAAAAAAAAATTGTTCAAAGTAGCGTTATAAATTGAGGATTTAAATCAATTCAAAGCAGTACAACGAAAAATGTTGAACGATTAGCAGCTGTAGACGATCATACTGATTGGATGAAGCTGAACATGTTCAAAATGTCGATGAAGTTCAGTAAAATTTGAAGTGTATGAAAAGGAAATAGAAGAATTATGTAGACGATCAAACGATCTTCATCATGCTAAGCAAGTTCAATAAAATATGAAGTGTTGAAAAATAAGAAGAAGGCTAAAAAGTAGATCAAAGAATAATGTAGAACAACTGAAAAGCTCTGATATGATGATGAACCTCAGTGAAGTGTATCGGAAGAGAATAGATGAGTTTCGTAGAAGATGAGACCAGCTTCATCGTGATAATGAAGTTCAGTAAAGTTTGTGTGAAGTGAATGAGGGACGGCTAATTTCTACACTTTTCAGTCCAACACCTGCTATACGCCATCATTATACAGAAAAAAAAAGCCATTTCGTTCGCTAGTTAAGAAACAGAAGAAAAAAAAACTCAAATATCTAATAGAGTGCGAGGAAAAAAATCTGTAAAATTGTCACCTATACACCAACGAACAGCTGTTGTTGTTGTTGTTGTTGTTCTCGTTGTTGTTCTACAACGTTATTCAACGTGTATTGAAATCTCCTTATGTGGATCAAACCGTATTTGATCTACATCAATTTCATGAATGTAGTTTTTAAAAAAAAAACTTATAATAAATATGTTCTCGTTACATAAATATTGTCTTAGAAGCTTAACGAACAAGTTCATCGTAAAGTATGAAGCCTCAATAAGCTTTGAGGTTAAATAGTCTGAGGTTGCAAGTTTTAAGATCACCTCAACATCATTAGGTATAGGAATATTCCATTGTAACTTGTCATATTTGATAGAAAATAACAATACTATCAAATTACAAGCTTAATTGATTTGATGAAAATTTGATGTAAGCTTCATGGTAATTGGTCTATTTTCTATCCTACGAAATAGATTAGTAGGTAGAACAATAGACCGAGAGCTCACGAGACGCGGTTTCGAGTCTCATCTGAGGTCCCAGGCTACTTGACTAACATAAAAATCATAAAATTCGATTGCTTAGACTAATTCTATTCTTACGAATCCTTAAAAGAACGGCTTTTTCAACAAAAGCTGTCAATATAACCTGAATAGATTCAGAAAATGAGCACGATATTCAGTAAAGCTTCTATCGAGACTCATAAAAAATGGTACCTATGAAAAAGGAGCTCCAAAAAGAAGATCAAAGCAGCTCGATAAGGTTCTGATAGTGTTTTTGAGTCAAAAAACCTCTTTATAAAGAAAGTTCTGCATAGATAAAATAGATATTCAATAATTCTATGGCAATAAAATTACTTTATATTTGAGGGAAAAATAGTAGAATGTATAGGAAGAAAGATGTGACAAGAGGAAAATTTCACTTATAAATTGAGTTAGAGTGAAATCTTAGCAGATCATTATCAGATCGATAAGAAGCAAATGCGAAAACATAGGAAACGAACTCATTTGCTAATCATTCAGACGAAAAAAAATCTCATTGTTATCAATCGATAGCACTGAGGTCAATTGATCGATACTCTAAAATGCAGGAGATACGTTCACTAGTAGTTTATTGAGGAGTTGAGTTTCAATTGAACTATCTCCTTCATATTGTACTAGTACGAGATAAAAAGTACAGTATTCAAATGAATTCATGATGTCAAACAACGGCAATGAAGCCGTTGCGGATCATTGAAGAACGACGATAGGCAGTAGAATAGACCAGAACCGATCGCCTACCATCACCTTCTACTCATCCTATTCAAACGTTACACAGAAAAAAATCCGATCATTGATTGACTGCTGCCGATCGATCTACGATATTCAAACAATCCCGCTCAGCACAAAGATGATAGAATTAAGAGGAAAGTCACCCTCATCACCTCCTACGCTTTTTTAAAAGGATACGCAAGAAAAAAATAAGATCATAGACTGACCGTCATTCGATCTACGCCTTGCCTCTGTTCTGAACGAAAACGTTATTGGATTTTGGAGAGATTGTAAGACCACTATTTTTTGTAATTTCGAGGAAAATCGATAAAGATTCCGATGCAAAATTACATTATGAAACAATAAACTAATCGCTAAATTATTAGACATCAAGTGGTACAAAGGAGGATTTTTTTTCATCCTCACCTCCCACCCTGAGTGTGGATAATTTTTGTCACTTATTTTGACTGACGGAGCAACATTTTTTTTCACTTAAGCTTCATCTTTCAGTAAACTCGCTCACATTTTCTAGTGCTACCTCAAATTAATAACGTTTCTGACAATTTCGCTTAACGCTTTATTCCCTCTCAGTAGGATCTTTCATAAAGTTATAAAAGTCTGACATGACCAGTTCGACCAAATGAGGAAGGTAACGTTCTGGTAAGAGGTGCAGTAATTTCACGTAGACGGTTTGAGTTTGCACTATGCAAATTAAGCCATCCTGCTTTTCATTGTCGGTGAATTAATGCCACCAAATGGTGACTAGTGAGGAGTTAAAAAATACTAGTTACAGTTATAGTTATAAAAATACTAGTTATCTTTATTTACTGTATTCTCAAAACTCATACTCAATCATCTTAGCGATATTACGAGAAAGACGAATGCGTAGCACAATCCCAGAGGATCTGATCAACATCGAGGTTTATCATATCTGATCCTCACAAGGTATATAGAAGAGGTGTTCATCGATAAAGAAAAATTTCTTTTAGGAAATGGATTTTAAAAATAAGAATAAGAATACGTTAACAAAAGCAAAAAATTGGCAATGATACTGAGTTAGTCGCCAAATTTGGAGTACCTCACTCAAGACTCAAACCAGCACCTACTGATATCCGATCTGTTATAGTTATCCATTACACTACCGAAGCCTCTTCCACCCTTTACCACGTTTCTATCTACTATTGTTTGCAGAATAATTATTGAGTTAGATTATCCTCATGTGAAAGCGAAATTAGTTACGTTACATTGAGGTCTATACGAATAGTTCATTTTGAGCAGTAGAAGAAAGCGAAAGAAAGGAAGTGAAATTAGCCAGCTGTGAGGTAATTTTGAGGGATTTCGGTAGTTATGACTTTGACTAAAATAAAAGTAAGAGCCTTTCTTAGAATAAAATAAATAAGTTCAAGTGAGAATGTGAAATTAGTTGTAAGCAACGAAATAAATAAAGTACAAAAAAGTAACTTAAGCTCACACGTGAATAAAAATTCTGCAAAAAAACAATGTATATATCAAAAAATTGCCAAAACATATTAATTAAATTAGATAAATAACCTATCAAAAGAAAAATGAGTTTCTCAGAGTGACGTCAGCGAGTGATTATGAGTTATGTTTGTTTAGCGACGTGATGACCCTGATTTTGAATTCAACATTGTCGTTGACGTCGTCGCCATCATCGGTCGGTTAAGGACGTCATGTCAATGTCATCACATCGTCTACTTGAGCATCGATCAATGAAAATCGATCGAAAAACAAAAATCGATTGCTAGTAAATAAATGTTTGGGTGTTGTGTTGTGAAGAATCAGAATTCGTTCTCAGATCTGTTCTCTTCTGTTTACCGTCTTAGTAGAAGATGTTCATGTATTAAGAAAATCCTTTCAATTTTCGATGATGAACTAGATACCGAATTGTCGAAATGATAATGTTTTTTTCATGTAGATCTGCTTCTATACAGTGTAATATTATGCTTTGTTTTGAGGAAAAATCAATATCGGTACTAGATTGATCTTCATAGTAAGTGTTTTTCTGTTTTCTATTAGCTGCAATAGGATTATAATGATAACATAAGATAAGATAAGCTCCAGCGTCGATCAAATCCTTATGGCGTCTGCACATTCGTGTTCAACGTGAGGTAGTTGAACGCGAGCCTCGTCTATACAGTGAGCTCACCAAGTCAGGGCTCGCTATCTTACCCAGATTCCTCCGATGCCAATTCAATGACCGCAAAAGGATGGTAGGCTTGCTATGTCTAAGAAACGATCTCGTGCTGATTCGGGCCTGCGTATCACACTGTGGCACCTCCACCATTACTCCGTTGCGCCTCGTATAATGATATGATATCGATATTCCACATTTTTGAGTTAACTACAAAATTCGTTGTCCCATATGGGATCCCAACTCGTGACTCGCATAATTCGAGTAACATTGAGTGATTGATTGACATGATATTGACTGGTTAATATTAAGTGTATAATCGACGTATTTAAGAAATCAGAATGGAAATCAGTACGATGTAGGTTTGAGTCTCAAGTGACGAGATGAGTTTCTCGTTAAACTAGAAAACGTTGGAATATAGTTTGACCTTTCTGGATAGCTTTTTTTGTAATTAAAAATTGTATTGTTACTGAAATAGTCAATGAAATTCGTTTCAGGCAACCCTTTTTTTAGCAGCAAGTGTCGTGGACGTTTTTTGTAATCAATTTGCTCTTTTTTTTCTGCAAAAGCAAATGTTTTTTTCCCTCCTCTGTGAGACTTAATGAGTTTTAACTCATCCATAACGTTATTAATCTTCTTTTCCATTGAAATTTACTGAAACATGTTATGTCATTTAAACGTTACCATTAAAAATTCATGCACACCCTCATCCTTTTCCAGTAGCTTACATCCTCCAAACATTCACAAATTGCTCTGTTTTAATTTTTCGTGTTTTTCTGCAGTGGTTACAGTTTATAACTAACTGAGGAAAAAATTCCTACAAGTTCTTGTTACAACTACTCTTTTGGACAAATAGTAATTAGTTTAGTCTTAGGAAAATTTATTAACCTCTGAATCATCAAACACCTT
>KN716252.1:186963-198092 GCA_000816705.1 Dictyocaulus viviparus | reverse complement strand
TATTGTTCAGTTTTCCTTCATAGAAAAAGAAACGTTTCAAAATACTCATATTATCAGTATTCAAGTGTTTATCTACTACCGATATCGATTATTGCTTGATATCGATTAGTTTAGATCAATAAAATACTATTAATTGTATGAAAATACCATAGTCATTGAATAGTTGATCATTTTTCGACGAGCACTAATTCGTAAAAAACGGAATGAAACAGATTTTTCTCCTGAGGGTAGAAGAGTTTTAAGGTCGAGCTAACTCATTTTCATAAATTTCATATATATATAAGATAAACCCTTAGGGCATCTATGTCATTCACGAGACAAGCAAATTTACAGCCAATCCATCAATCCAAAATTTGTTTGAAACTTCTTTTCTTCATTCGATTTGCTTGAAAATCGTTTCAGTTAAGAGAGCTGTTTTTTCAGAAGTTTTAATCAAATGCCGGTCTCAATGTTGACAAGATGTCAGCTAATGAACTTTTTCAACCATGAATAATAACTCGAAGAAGTTATAATCACCTCTCGCTAACTGTGAGCCCTCAAAAAACTCGCTCTTTCCTCACTGTTATTGATTATCACGGGTATGATCATCTAATGGTGGCTTATATTTCACCATTAGGACGTATAAGCCCAAGCTTTGAGCAATACCCTTACGCATTCGTCCTCCTCAGACGTGATGTCATGAAGTTGATAGATGCAGCTCTGCTCTGCACAACGGATTGAGGAAAACAATCTTTATTGAGTACGTGCTGTTTATTTTTTTCTAACTCCTCTGTTATCAATTTAGTGATCTAAGAGGAATAGTAGGACTTCGTAGACCAACGTGCGCACGCTAACCTCATTGCTACTATGACAACATAATGAGGCAATAAAAATTAACACTTCAGTCATTTTTGACTCCGGTCGTCATTTAAAGTATTCGATGATGATTTTTTAGTTCTTATTCAAATAAATTAAGTTACAATTGTAAAATATTTGTTGGATAAATAAAACTGTTTAAAGCTTCCAGATTATTCTATACGATCAAGCTTGAAGCTTCAAAATCGAACAAATACGAAAACGTTTACGAACGAACATAGCCGTCGTCAATAAGCACAAATGTCGTTACGATCCTGAATTATTGATTTTTCTTGTGAGTTCATTTGAGGATACTTTACAAAATGTAGAGTGTAAACAATATAAGTGAAATAAATATTATATAATTGTAGACGTTAACTTTGTTAATGTGTTTTTATTCAATAGAATTATTCAGATAATAGGTTCACATAAAATTAATTGCGGTAATCTAAGAAAATTCCTCACATAATAACGCAATTACTTTTACACCAATCTGATAGATTTCACTAAAATTATTGCTTTTTTATTGACATTCTTTATAAGTTTTTTTTTCGATTTTATATTGATAAAACAAAATAAAGTAACATTTTGATTTAAATCAATTCCAGCTTCTTTCTTGATTTTTTAAGGCTTCATGTCAAATTTGTAGATCAATGAAAATCGATTACGTCATGAATTTTACATTATTTCTTACAGGGTAAACGAAACGAACCTTTAAATGTTCAAAATTACATAATGATTATCTAAATCAGTTAAACTTTGAGTGATTATAGACCAAGAACCTCAGTAGTGCAATCGATAGCGCGCTAGCTCTTAGAGCGATTCTGAAGGTTGGAGAGTGCCTACGGCAAGAATTTGAGAATGCGCTGGCAATGAATGCACTCATAACTCCGGACATCATCAAACTGAATCAGTTAAACTCAAGAATGAGGTAGTTGCTTATGATCATATAGTAGTTGAAAGCGAATCATCAAATCATCACTTAACTGACTTCATTGAATCTAATAGTGTTAAGGAATCGATTGATGAATATTATAGCATGATAGAAAATCCAGCTGATAAATCCGGTTGATGATGGATCGACGATGTTCGTTGTCGTTATCGTTCGTTTAGTACGTATCGATGATGTGGACGTAGACGATCTTCATCAACTGCACATGTATGGTGTTTTTCATTTCTCATTTACTTTACAATCTTTTTATTCTCCTATTAAAGCGATTAATTAGAGGTGAGAAAAAAAAAACTCATACAAAGAAAGAATTATCGATATTGACAATAACTAGTTTTCGTCGATGCTGTGTCGATTTACTTGACCTTCAACGTTTTCTAGTCGATTTCGTTACTTTCACTTCTGATATCTTCAATTAGCCTTGGCCAGCGGTCTTCTACGTGCAACCTGATCGGCGGGGTTTTTTTTTTGATCTTTGTTTTTTTCGAAAAACGTAAACAAACTTGTAAACAATAAGATCAGCTGGTGGCGGAATACGGTATCTGATCAAACGGCTACTTATCGTTATCGAATTGTTTTTCATATTGTTCCAAAAAACATATATGCATCTGTAAACAGCTGAATTAACCGCAGACAAAATACGGTATTTGATCAACGGATCAATATTTTACATATTACAGTATTCGTATGAAATTTCTAAATAGAACTTTACGTATTTTGTTCTAAAACGAACGAAAACAATAATAACAGAAAAATAAATAACCTTATTGTTTATTTTGTTGTTTGACTTAATAAGGTAAATAAATTGTTTTTGTTTTCTGCAACTAAATATAAGGTACATCTTGTTAACTCTTAACAGTAGTGGAGACAGTCAATTAACTTGGTACCTATGACGTCATTACTCAATGAGTGCAGCTTCATCTCTTAGCTGTTAAAGTGAGTTGTTTTTCCCTCTGAACTCATTCTTGCGTAAAACAAAATCGACAAGGAACAGAAGTTTTATTACGTAACAAGTTTTTATTAGTTAATAAAAAAAAAAAAAAAACTAATTTTACTGTGTGGATGAGTTTTAACAACACTCCTTTTTTACGATTGAAATCTATTCTGACCAAAGATCGCTTTTAAACGAGCCGTTAAAGCTGGATTGATGTTAATCGATTGAGACGGAACCATCACGGATCCAGCAAATTTTGTAACCCGTTTAAAAACGTCCTTGAAACGGGTCGAGGAAGGAGGGTCGATGAGGTGGGTGTGGTTTGTAATTAAAAAATCATTCATATTTTCCGTTCAAAATTTGCTATATCTCTTTAATAACGTTTTTTATTGTTCATTGTAAAATAATTACTATTATATAAATCTATATTTACACTGTGGATTATAATCAAAGATTTTCCATCGAATGCAACTCAAAGCCTTATCATTCGCCCTCAATGTGAAGTCGTGAAGGCAAGTGAATATGAGTTCAATGATTTGAGGTGAACAATCTTCACCCTTCCAACGTTGCATATCGACCGAAATTTCTCTACGTACCAAAAATATCGACCTCCGAGGTATAGCGTGTTTAATAAACCTGAGGGTAAATGCAAACCCTCATGCATTGACTCGAACATATGTATTAAAGTGGCCCACTATTGCAAATAATTAATAAATAATAATAGAAAAATATAAATAAAATAATGATAGTGAACAGTATTAATAGAACAATAGAAGAAAAACAAATGTAAGTAACTAAAGGAGGTAATAAGGCAATCGATTTTCCTCTTCGGGTGAAACATTTGAGGTATTTTGGTGACATCCCTTTTTTCCTCGTTGAACAAAAATTAATTTTTGTTTATTTTAAAATTTTACATTTTACTTCACAAATTTTACAAATCATCTTGACTTTTACATTTTTATTTTTGCAAAAATGATAATGGAGTTTTTTTCATTGATTTATCAATTTTATTCTTGTTTCTATTTTTAATATTTTATATTTTATGGATTTTTACTAGTCATTTTACTAATAAATTTTATTTGTTAATTTTATAATTTGCGAAGGCATATCAGTTAAATTCGCCGAAAAAAAAATATTATATAGCAGAAATATTCTATTGACTCAATTTGCCTCATTACATTTCAAGTCGATGAATAAAACTCAATTACCTTCTAACTCGTTATTTTTTTATTATATTACATTTCATTTGAGGAATAAATCGATTCATTGATGAGGTTTTAACAGTTGGGGAGTTATATTTGCTTTTTTTTCTATGAAATATTAAGGTTACTGTTAGTAATTTTATAGTTATTTTAAACATTATGATTCTTTATAGAATTCATTTAAATGTCACTTGTAACGTAATGACAGGTAGTGCCGCATTGTTACAATGACCACGGTTCGAGTCCGGCCTCAGACAAACGAAACCCTCCATCCTTTTGCTCACGTTCCCTTAGTACCCATAAAAATTTCGCAACGTAAGATGCATTGCTTTAGTATAGACTGCTTATCTCATTTATTTGATGAAGCTTTCAGTTACCTCAGCACACCTCGTCGACGTCACGTTGACGACGAGTGTGTGGGCGTATCTTTTAATAATTGATGAAAATTGCAGCTCATCTGTCTTATACTACCTACAGTACTACTATTTATCCTACTTTTTTTTTAATTGATTTTCAATTTTGATCTTTTGGATCGCCTGACATCGATCGCCTTGACCAACTTGGAATAGCAATCAATAAAATGACTGTCACATATGAATGATACGAAAAAATCAATCAATATAAAGTCTAAAGTTGAAAGTTTTTGTATTTATTTAAAATTACAACAACATTACAATGTTATAACGATTAAAACGTTTCTAGTTGATTTCGTATACATCGAATACAATGAAATTGATGATTATCGATTTTCACCGATATTGATTGCTATTGATTAAATCACATAAATATGATGGAGGAAATTCTAAATTAACTTTGGAAAAGAATCCTAATTCAAAAATCAATATGAGGGAAAAATAATATATTCTTTTCAAGCAAATGAACTTTTTTTTTCTACAAAAAAACAAATATATCAATTATGACGTCATTCATTTGTTGTATATTATAAATTTGTTGTTTGAAATATAACATTGATTCTCACTCACTTCATTGTTACTTAGGTGCGTAGCTCGTGAGTAACCGGTTATGCACTGCTTTCAATTTCCCTCCTTTCGATTTGACTCCTATTTTTTCTATGTGATTTTTATTTTGAAACTTCTTAAGTCGTTAGTTGTTAAGTTTAATTCTCATTGTATGCAAAAATAAGCTTTACATTATACTAAGTGATTAGAGAGGTATAAATGAGTTTCGTATTTGCCTCATCGGAATGTGAAACGTTATAAAATGTTCATTTCTTTAGGAAAAGCTGGAAGCTTCTTCAAATTTTAAGCGTTTTTTCGCTCTACAAAATCGATTTTTAGTTTTATAAGGTTATTTAAAATCGGTGAGTTTATGGAAAATTGAAGCATTAAGCTTCCGTCGCTAACGAACTCATTCATATAAGAAGAAAAAAAAGCACCTGAATGCAAATGAAAGTTTTTTGAAAACTGTTTGATTTTTTTGAGGTAGAGTTTCTGATTGAGGGAGGTGTATATGCAGAAAAACACATTGCCTCATTAAACAAAACGAAAAGTGTTTCCTCAGTGAAAATGTTGATGATAGCGATCAGTGATCAAAGATCAAATCGGATAGTACTGCTAAATCGTTTATGATAAGTTTTTTCCTCAACTAATCACTCCGCTAAATTTTCGATATTCAAAAAAGCTTTCATTAATAAGTTAATTTAATCCTTTTAAAGATTTTTCTTTATAATAAACTAATTTATAAATAAATAATTTTGCATGAATGAAAAATATTTGAATATTTTTCGTAATCCTTTCCCTTATTCTTTTCGACAAATTTCTCACTGAACTCTGAGGTCTCAATGAAATCCTCACTAGACTCAAATTTAGAGCTGTTTTTTTTTTCGCGCTCAAGTAGTGTTTTTGTTTTGTTTATTTAATTTTTTATTTTATTTGCATTTATAAGAGAAAAAACATCACATTTTATTCGAGTAGCAAATAGCATTCTTTGTTTTTTTCGACTTGTCATTTTTTAATCAGCTTTTCCCTCAGAATTACGGTGTTCTCCAATAACTCAAGTTTCATTGATCAATGAAACATTTAAACAGTAAGCCTAATTATTGTAACGATTGAGAAATCGCTAAAGCTTCTAAAGTAGACTGCTGTACGATGCGGGTTCAAACCCAGCTAGAGTCTCTGAGCTTTGTGATTATTTTAGCTATGTGAGGTCAAAACTCATTTTCAGTTTTGATACTCGAAAAGATGAGGTTTGTTATATTAGTAACTATGCTAAAAACTTTCATTATCATTGGCGATCCTCAGTTATCCATCGAACCTCAACAATACAATTGACGATGAACAACGGACAGTAGGTGGGTGATGAACAACGGACATTAGGTGGGAGATGAACGATGAACGGTGGGTGGGAGATGAAATGTGTTCAAATGACGATACAGAACAAATCGAAACCGCTCACTTTCGACCATAACCGTTTGTCATTTTGTCTCTTTATGAATTCTATGGACTCACATTCTATCTAACGTAGTGAAAACCTTCTCGAGAACTCATTCCATCTTATAGCACTCATTTTGATGAATGTAGATCGTATCATTTCATTATTCTCTAAATTTCTATACACTTCATTCGTCCTTAAAAACTCCAGCTTCTTCCATGTATAATGCGTTTTTTCCTCAATCATAGTAAACATCTGACTTCCTAAAAATCATCAGACTCAGAAAAACATCATAGAAAGTTTTCTTTAAACAACATTCTATAATAATAAAATCATCCCTAATTAATAGAAAAACTTTGAGGAAATTGAGGTAGAGTGATATAAGTCTATGAAAATTCCTAGAGACTCAAAAGCAATTATCTGTTTGAAGTGAAACTCGTAATAGCTCCTCATCTTGTTCTACTGGTAATGTTAATAGATTAATACCTGATGCTTCATCTCTTGAAATTCAGACAGATTGAAAGTGATCCTTATCACTGATCTTTGAACTTTTATCAGTTTTCTCCAAGGAAAGAAAAGGATGAAGTTTGTGTTGCTTGTTCTCTGAGGAATTTTGTCGCCGTGAACGAAGATTAACCTTTGTCGGATCTTGCGGTCGCTATGGAATGCATTCCTTAAAATTTCCGAGAATGAACCTTATCAAATCATCAACATATCAGACAGATTTACGATGTTCTATAGAGAAAAGATCGCAAAAGTGATGATCTATTTCGATCAATATGATGTTTTTAAAAAATATTTCTTAGATAATTAGTGTCTAGAATATTCTTATATCGATGTTTTGCCTCCAAATACGTCTTATTGAAGTAACTACGGTACAATTTTAGCAGTGTAATGGATATCCATTAAAAAAATCGATCGATATATTGATTTCTTGAAGGTCCGTTCAACAAGTTCTTATATGTCTTTTATGCAATTGACGATCTCATACGAACAATGAACGCAATTTACGTGAAAAATTGAAATCAATCGATTTATTGATCGCTGTGTGAATCATTTGGTAGATACGTACCTGTCTTACACATACGGTAGTAACCTTATACGAATGAGTTTGAAGTTCGTACTGAGAACCGTGATTATCGATTGAAGAGTTAGCAATACCGTTATGAGTTCATCTTTTTCCTCCTCATATTTTCAATGGTGAAATGATTTTCAGTGATAACATGATATGATAACGAAGAAATTTCCAGATAATTCGTTCAGGTTGTAAATATTTTATCGGAATAACCGATTATGAAAAAACTTTTCTATTGTCTTATGTTTTGTCGTCCTGATCGATTAGAGACGATAATTTTTTCTTCTCAGTTATCAAGTTTTCAAGTTTTTTTTTCTTTTGTTTGTCAATAACAGTCATAAGCATCAGAATTCTGTTACACCAGAGCCCTAACACCTCATACCTCATACAATACTGTATGCTTATGTCGAGCTTAAAACATATAACTAATTAGCCTAACATGTCCATGTAGTCGATATCGTTCTTTGTGTGATCAATTATTGATTATTATACAAATGACGATTGTTTTGGTACATTATACAACGTAAATAAGTAAATAAATAAATAAATAAATAAAAACAAACAGTGGTTCTCGTAGGAATCAACAAACATTCGTTTTCAACGTGATATCGTTGAGGTGTCTGAATCCTAATGAACTTCAGATGTTCAGTAACTTAAAGACCAAACCATTAACGCTTCCTCCTTCCTTCTGATTATCTTATTCTAATACAATTCATCACCACAATAAAATAGAGGGTTTGGTTCGCCTTGAGAAGAAATCGAACTTTCGTATCACTGCAACGACTCCTACTACCACGTCCAACCTTAAACCCAACCTTAAAAAGTGACAATAATCAAACCACCTACAAGCTTTTAAGTTTGAAACTAAATGAAAAGATATAATGCCGTCTTCGTTTTGTCGAATAACAATGTATTATCGATTGTAAGAGAGAGCGTAGTGCAGCGGTGGAAGTGGCCCAGCGGTACGCAGGTCCGAATCAGGTTCGCTACCACTCCTAGGTCTATCAAGCCCACCATCTCCCCCCAGTGCTGGTAAATTTGTGCTAGAAAAATCTCGAGTGGACATACAGTAGTGACTTGATAGAATGGTCAACTAAAGTCAATATAGACCAGTCTCGCATTCATTCACCTCCATCCATATTAAGTTGAACTCGAATGTGTAAGAGCCTCCCTCAACAGCTATCAATCTACGCCAAAGCTTATCCTGTCTTAGGCTTATTATCACGATTAATTTTATTTATTTTTTAAATTATATATGTCTTAGTTTCACGTCACTTTAGTACTTCTTCACTTATATTTATTATAGAGGTATGTTGGCACCAGCTTTCTCCCTCTTAATGATTCATAAATGACTCATTCTAAAGTTATACGTGATATTAAACAACGACTTCTTTCCTAATTCTTATGCTCTAATAAAAAATTCACTCATTGAATTTAATTTATTTTTTAAAGGACCTGTTGTCCTCAGAACACACATTCACTCAAATTACACTCACTCAAATTAGAGGTCTGTTAATTGGTTGGTTGAATTTTTTAACGCTGAAAATAAAAATTCTTATCAAATTTTCTATAAGTCTCTCAATTTGTTACTTTTTTTCTTCGCGTTCTTATATTGTTTCGTATTTATCGATTTTTCCCTCAGCTTTCATTTATTTTTTCCTCCGGATGGATTCATAATTATTCTACTTGCATAAGTGCAAAATTGTACTTAAATTTTAACTATACGTTGTTGTTGCATATCAAAATGAGATCATTCTAGTAATGAAGCTATGAACCTCAATCCTCAAACTTTAATAGTATCCAGTTAAACACTGAGGTTAATGAAAGTGAGTCATGTAAGAATCAATCGATATAACTCAACTACCTCTAGTATATGGTATGGGTATGCCAGAAAATAATAATTACACTTATTTTTGTAAACAAAAAAAAACTTCTAGACTCAATACAATCACCACTCACGCACGATATGAGTGAATTTTTTCTTTCTCTCAATTCACCTCGTCCTCTTTTACTTTTTATTTTCAACTATTGATTTTTTGTTAATTATTTTAATACATTTATCGATCGATTCTATCGATCGTGAAAAACTAAAAGAGTGATGGATATTTTTTTTTCGGAATACAAAAAAAAACTTGGCTTTTTCACGTTTAAAAAAAACTGCAAGATTTTTTACTGTTTCATGAAATTTTTATTAGTTGGCCGCCGCTTGCTGATAATAAAATCGTCATTTCTTTCAACGAGGTCGGAGGGTGATAAGTCGGTTGAGGAATACGGCTGTGAACTCCGTGATAATCCTGTTTCCATTCATGTGCTGTTCTTCTTCTTCTTAATGTCATAAGAGACGATTAATTGAAATCTAATGAACTCAATTTTCCCTCGTTGTTTTTTTCTTATGATATCAATAGGCTGAAAAATTTTTTGAGTAAAAATTAGCTTTACTGTCATCAAACAATTAAATGTTTTCTATTCTAATTATATTTTTTATCTTTCTAACTCATAATGACTTCATACTTCAACTCATAATGTAAACATTCTTATTATATTTTTTTTACTGGAAAAATTTCCTCATTTTGATCTATTAGAAAAATCTTTTCTTCTTTATTACAAAAATTTATGTAAAACTAAAAAATATTCTATTTCTATTAATTTTTTATTTAGCTTGTGTTTCTTTTCCTGACCAAGTATGAGGTGTTTTTAAAGCTTTATCACTCCACTTTCTATTCATTCCTCTCTTATCCTCTTTTCAACTCGATAGTTAGGCACTCGTCTTTTTTTCCTCCAACTAGTTCTCTGAGTCCTAAAAACTAACTGCTTAAATACTTGAATGGTTCATCGCCATATATTGAGAGAACTTCAGTTCGTTCACCGTTTAAGAGTTTGACTGGCTCAGATTGATATTCTTAAGAATCTTAAAGAAGCTCTGAGAAAGCGTCCTCATAGCCTCACTCATCAAATACAGTCATCTGCCATTATGGATTTGAGGAATGTTACCATATAACAATTTTATATTTTAGCATGGCATTGGTGAGACACCAAGGTGGGAACAAAAACATCGTACTCTTTCTCAGGTTTGGTGACCTTGGTGAGGTAATTGAACTCACCACTATGCGAGACAATCCACAATGAGGTGGTACTAAGTCGATATAAGGCTAACAATATACTACTTATATTAATGAATAGTAATAAATATAAAAAAGAAACAGTTACAAGTAATTCAGCGGAACCTAGGTCAAAAATCTCTAAAAATCACTCGGATTTTCTGTAGAGATCAAAAAATAATGAGGTCAATTTGATGACTCCTCGAGAATGCGTTAATATTGTGAATTCCCGAAATTCTTGTTGTTAACAAAAAAAAAAACGAAAACAATCGATGAAATCAACGAGATGATAACGATGACGTCATAGATTGATTCGATGAAAAGAGGGTTTTTTTCGTTTCATTTTGAGGAATAAATGAGTCAAAAAGAATATTACTTCAAATGACTCGTTTGTGTATTAGTAATAGTGTAACGATTTTTAAGTATTCTATTATACTTTCACGAGAAATTAAATTCAATTCACCTCGATTTTTATTCAAGAACTAATTTGAATTCTGTTATGAGGAAAAAAAAATATATCGATTTCTTTACAACGATATGTTTATTATCGCGTAGTGGTTTTGAATTCGTATTATAGAGAAAAAATTATAAAAATAAGAAAAAAAAATCGGTTGTAAGATATATACATATGTATATATGTGTATAT
>KN716252.1:145926-174657 GCA_000816705.1 Dictyocaulus viviparus | reverse complement strand
CTCGCTTTTTTGTGAATGGTCAGAACTACTTTTCTTCGTCATCACTCACATTGTGAGGTCTATTTTATTGAGCTTTTACGATTTCCGATTCTATATGAATGCTAAGAAACAGTTTTCATACAATCACCCGCTCGTAGTTGGTTTGATGTAGATGCTCAGCTCACCGTCGTCAACACCAAGAGGACATTCGTGATCCTCATCGATTTTCATGGTTCAATCTGTGACAACTAAGTCCTCCTATTCTGAACAGATTTTAACGCATCTTTCAGAAGCTCTAACTTTTTATTCATGTCATATTTCTATACGACTGATGCTAACACTTATTTACTTGTTTACTTGTTTACTTGTTTACTTGTTTACTTTGGTCCATAAAAATTTAACAGAAATGCAAAGGATACTACTGTATCCTAATTATACAACGCTGAAGGGCATAATGATTTATGTGAGTAGAATATTTATAACAAAATTTATCTCAAATCTAAGAAAGTTCTAAGCATATACTGACGTCATTATTTTCAAAAAACCTCACATTTATAAGATTTATTGACGACAATAACTCATGAAACTCCAACTCAATCTGAAATAATCACTATTTCTTGAAATCAATTTCGTCTCAAAGTTGAGAGTTTGGTTTTCAATTTCTAGTTCCTCTTGTATATTTATATTCGAATTTCTTAGGAAATATCTCGATTGATTGGGTCACCCTCGTGTACCTCATCATATTGACTGACCATTGACAGTGAGTCAAACGGCGGGCATCAGTTAAATCTTTTGTTTCTCCTCTTTCTCGCATTCAACTGATGGAATACCGTCATGGATTTCATTATTCAAGTGAGAGATTTTCAACGTAGAAGGAAAAAAACAAAAACACTAGCTTGTTTATCGAAATACGTAACAAGTTCCGATATAATTTGCTCATCGATCGAAAACTAACTTAAGTAGATCACAGCAATTGCTTACTACATCACACCACATTACAGCGCCTACAGACTAGGCGATATGTGATGATGTATATTTGATATTTGTCCGAATATTAAACTAATTTTCTATTTCTTAAAGATTTTTCACATTAATAGTAATATAAAATGCACTTTTCGTTTTTTTTTTTCGTAGAATTTCCTCATTTTCCTCATTTTTTTTTCGACTTTTTTCATGTGAAACGCTCTAAGAGCAACAATAAATTGAAAACGTTCTATATTTAATAGATAATCAAAATTATTACCTATTATTTGAGTAGACTTTTAATATGGCAAAAAATTATAGAAATTCATGATTTTATTAGTAATATTAATTGTATATATTATTATATTATAGTAATATTATATTATTTTAATAAAACTACTGTAAACCTCACCAATTGTCCTCAAAACGAACTCATCGATATTAGTTGGAAAACCTCATTACTATAATCTTTTTTTTGCTTTCGATTACATTCAAAAAAACGATTTCACTGAAAGAAATCTCGTCCATAGAAACGGACGTGTTGTGCTGTGTTGTTTTTTTTTTCTTTCAGCTTATAAAGTGAAAAAAAAAAGTCGATTTAATCGTAAACGACGTTGATTTGCAGTGTTAATTATATTGCTACTGCATTAATTATTATGCTTAGACTTTATTCTCGACAATTATTTTCATAGAAAATTTTCTTTTAATACTTTTATCATTTTTCTCCCGTATTACCGTAATACGCTTTGAACCTGAAGACGATACCGTAACAGGTGAATTACGGTATATTATGTGGATTACTGTAACAGTAATTTAAAGACGTCCTATTTATTTCTATTTCCTCTAACACAAAAGATTGTATTTTATCTGATAAGCTACACCATTTGCTTATAAGATAAGTATTGACGTTGATCCATCTCCTCTGTGTCGGAATGAGTCTATACACTTGCCTTTAACGTGATATCGTAGAGGTGGTTGTATACGAGCCTCATCTATACAGTGACTTGAGTTAAACACTCTTCGCCGAGTCATTGTTGCTAATCTTATACAAATTTCTCTGATATCAACTCAACGACCCTGAAGGGATGGCAAGTTTGACAGGTCTGGGAGGCAGCTAAGCGATTTGACTGAGTCCTCCGCGTCACAGTGGCACTTCCACCACTACATCACTGCGCCCTCCACATAATTTATTAATATTAATAATATATTTTTTCAAATTACTATTGTAATTATCACAAAAAAACACCTCTATGACCGCAGTAAAGCTTTATTATCTGAAAAAATCTCTCTAAATTCAGAAATGTTCCACCGTATTCGTCACTCTTACGGTAGATCAAACTAAATGTTTGTTCTTTTTTTAATTTTGTTTAAATTTCGAACTCATCGGGATGATACCTTGCTAAATTATCTGGCAAATCCCAGCAATCTTTCCATTGGTTCCCTAATTACACTACTATCCGGCCATGATGGTCGTCTTCTACGTCATCTTCGCGATGTCAAGATTCCTACCGTAATCCACTTCACTTTTCTAAAATCTAATGAATATAAAATTATGCTAATGAATCGTATTCATTCTTGTTTGAAATGAAAATTTTTTGTTTATTTTTGACATTTTCGAGACTCATGAGGATTTCTATGCTTTATAAGCTTTTTTATTATTTATTTGTTGCTATTATTATTTATTAGACAAAATATTTTTAGTTTCATTTAAATTACGTTTTCAAATTCAATAATCGCATAACTCAAATGATTAAACTTATCCGTAACTCATTATCGATTGGTTTTTTTTTCTTCTTTTCATACAATTTTAATGAATTTTGTCATTCCTCAAAATTTAGAATGATTTTTTTCTTGAACGAAAAAAATGAGGTTGTACTCAGAAGAAAAAATTAAGTTGAACCTAAAGTTCAAACGACCTAATTAATTGTATTTTTATGTGATTACAAAAACGAAATATTATCAAAAATCTAAAAATAGCTCTCGTTTTTTTCTATTTATTGATTTTTGAATGATATTTAAATGAAATATCGATTAACGCAACAGATTCGGACGTCTGGTTGATGCGAGTTCGAGTCCGGCTTGAGGCTTCGAGTTTTGTGAAACTCAGCATCATTAGGGATATTAGAAAAAGAAAACAATCATAACATATTACTATTGCAAAAATAATAACAATAAAAATAATAATATTAATAATAGTTTTAATAATAAAAATAATTGTAAATAACAATAACAATTATGAATAATAAAATTATCACCATAAATAAAGTTATTTTTTAATGTTTTTCCGTTTTATTATTGCTCTGAGTTCTAATCGTTAATTATTTTCGTAGAAATCGAAAGCAGGTGAAGCTTATGAGAGGCTTTCTATTTAAAGCTTCTTAGTTTTTTTTTCTTCTGTAATCTTATAGCAAACATCGATGCCAGAAAAGAAAACCAATCCAGAAGGGAACATTAACTAAGCATCCCGTCATCTTACTGTACTTTACAGTACCTTTACAGTATCCCTGTGATTTCTCAGAATTTCTCCATGAAGATGAAATTCAATTATTACTCAACAAAAACTCGTTTATATCGATATAAACAACATGAGGGGCGTGGCTTTCGTATTGAATTGAAAGTGCTCTATCCACTCAGACGGGATCGTTCTTTCGTCTGTTCTTTTAGAACAGAAGAAAAAACAATCAATACTTTAACTATTCCTCATCCTACGAACCTCAAACGAAAAATGATTGAGGTAGTTCGATAATCACAACCAGTCAATTATCACACATCACAATTCAATGTACTATGTTTATATATAAGCATTTAATTTGCTGTTTGCTTGTTTGTTTATTTGTTTATTTGCCCTTTAATAAACACTTTTACGAAACGAAGTGAAAGCATTGATAGATAGTGACTATTTGAGGTTTCAGCTTTACCTTGAAAACCAAAATATAATCAAAGAGATTTTAGAACTAATATAATATTTTACTCTAATGTATTTTAACTCATGCCTCATCATATTTTCTTCTCCCCACTCAAATTTTTTCTTCAACAATTCAAATCTAATTCAAATAGAGTCTTCTATAACGTTTTAGATATAAAATTTTCTACTCAGATTGCTCAGATGACCGGAATTCTGAAAGCTAATGATGACATCTACAATGAGGATGTTTTTCCAAAATGCATCAAATGGTTTTGTGGTAACTTTTTTCTTTTGTTTTTTTTTAATCAATACTCTTATTGAGTCATGCTTACAAGAAAAAGATCCGCAAAATTAAATGAGTTCCATCCTCGTAAAATTTATAACCTCACGTAACAAAAGTGACGTCGTCAATTATAAACATCTTCACAACAACTTTTCTCTATCATATTGTTATTTTCTAGAAGCTGTAATATATTATGAAGATGCCCTTATATCCTTAATAAGGGCTGAGTTAATCACAAAATCTAGCCTCACCCTGGACTCGTGACCGCACGGACAGATGTCTGGTCTGATGCGCTACCCATTGCACTACAGCGCCCCTCAACCGTCACTCAATACTTCACTTATTTCAAAGCGAATATCTTATCAGCATTCGTCGTTTAATGTGTCTCAGTATGGAGAATCAATATCGGCACTCTAGTCAAGCTGATAATTACGGGATAACCAACCTATAAAGCCCATATGCGAGTTCGAGTCCAGCCTGAGGTTCCAAGTTTTGCGGTTTTCTCAACTCAGCCTCACTACGAGTATACTTCTTTTGCATATTTCTATATTTTTTCAATACTATGTGTTTTTTTTTCTTTACAGCTACTTATTTCACACCTCAACGTATTGTAACGTTATCGTTATTGTTAGGACGATTCGTTTTGAGTGTAATTATTCTGCTACTCGGATTTCGTGTGAGTTTTTTTTTACCTCGTTACCGTATTCACATTACTTTTTTGTTAAGTAATCGTTGTTTTAGTTTTAGTCTTAGTTGTTTACTTTTTCTCTTTTCTGTTTATCTACGTTGTATTTGTTTACAGATGGAAAAAGATTTTATGCGATCAATAACGACAACAAATTTTATTCCAATAGTATTGTGTGAGACATATATTATTTATTATGAATTAGTCGCTTATATCAATCTGTTTTCTAAGACCAAAGATCAATCGATTTGGATTCGAACGTTTGTTTTTGATTTCTTTTTTTGTCCGTCTATTCACGTCGTTCTTAATTAGTTTTTCGTTCACTTTACTCATATTTTTGCCAAAGTCCAACTGAGTAGCCTCATTTAAGAATATTTATTCCCTCATCAAATGAGTTTAGATGAACGTATTTTCTTCCATACATAGTTCTTTTCATACATAGCTATGAGGTACATATTCAAATAGTTCACATTTCAATTTTTGCTAGGTCAATCGAAAGTTGGTAGTACTTCTACTGTCAGTACTATACAATTTCCTTGGCGAACTTCCCAATTATTTCTATCACTCGTCAGTCCAATGTATCCATCTTTCCTAACACTGAGCTGCCAAACATAACTTCAAAAACGAACAGTACAAAATTTCCATTACCGCCTTCTTAGTTGTAAGACATTTTACATCTGATTCTCCATCTAAGAGGGATGAGTCACATAACCTCGCCACTAACTGGCAAACGATTTGTCAACAAATAAGATCGGTGGCGCTTGAATTTATTGCCAAAACAAAACGGTAAGGTGTGGCTCCGTATGGGCGGTAATCTTTTCTACCGAAAAAATTGCAATCAAATGTGACTCACACGTCCAAATGATATTTGATGCGTCCAAGAACTAAATTAAATCCTCAATGTCATTAACATTCTGTTAAAATTTTTTACCTCCTCAACTTTTATTATGTATACTTTTATTGTTCGTAGAGGATATTTACTTAATTAACATGATTGATATTAGTAGAAGCTTCTCGTCGTCATTTCTCTTCAAAATTGTTACATTATCAATTTGAGTAACAACGATAATATCTGTGATGATATTGAGTTGTACAGACAACTGCCAATGCGAGTTCGAATCCCGCCTGAGGTTTCGAGAATAGCAACTAACGCAGCACCATTAAGGATATAAAAACATCATTATAACTCATAATAGTTAACAGAAAACAATAATACGATGAGGATTAAACAATGATAAAATTTCGGGTAAATTATTTTTATTATTGTAAAAAAGAAATGAAACTTTTCAGCACCTATTTACAATGGACAGAACAATTAAATCTTGTCATTCATCAATATATAAATTATAACGCAATAATAATGATGATAATGATGCTGTATTGTTGTCGACTTGCTTATCAAAAAGAAGAAACACTCAAGGCTTTTCCTCTGAAGTGAGTTCTATGAATATAGTATAATGTTATAAAATAGTCATTTATATCAAAACTGCTTGAATGAAAGAGTCAGACCCTGCTTGAATTTCGAAATATGGTAATCCGAATTCGCACCTTAGACAGGCCTCGAAACCTCTACAGACCTTGCCTTTGAGTTTTCAAGCTGGACGTGTCCTTGTTTATTATAATACACTATACATGATGACATGAGGCAAATTGATAGAGGGAATGGCATATTGTTTATGTTCTACTTGTTTCGACTGTTTTTCAGATTATATATATGTACAGCATAGTAATATGAAGGGCCACAGTGAGACGCATGTGTACCTATGTGCGGTCTCGCTCGAGGCAAGCATAGCTTCCTTCCCTGATGGGTCAGTTAATTAGCATTAGCACCACCGATATTGTCTTTATGTTATCACGGTGCTGAAAGAAGAGTAGTCAAAGCAATCAGTTGCTAGAGAGGATGTTCATTGCCATGTCAGTGCTGCTCATCATTCTAGTTCCATCAAGTACTAATCTGCTAACCCCCGGGGAGTCAGAAGAAGTGGTTGACCTCGGGCAGCTATCGAATCCGTGCATACGGTATCGAAGTCCACATAGCACTGCGCCATCTTCTACCATTATAAATTTGAATCATTCATGTATAATTTTAATCAAATAATCGATTTCTATTGGAAGTTTTTCAGCATGATTTGCATAGTAGCGCAAATCATTCCGTTCTTCCTTAGTGTACTACATAACGTTACCGGTCATACAACAGAATTAGCACTTCGGATTCTTTCAATCGCTCCACGTGTGTTTACGATCGTCTGTTTCATCGTCATCAACGCCCAAATACTATCGGTACGTGTTAAAAATTTCATTAAATTACATCACCTCAATGAAATGACTGCTAACGAAACTCAATGCACTCAGTTGTTCGAATCATCGTGTAACTCGAGTCATTGATTGTCGACGTACAATCGAATGTCCTTCATTTTTCCTCATAAATTTCCAATTTTTCCGTGATTTTTTGCGGGTATGTTTCAGTCGTTTTTGTTACTTTGTCGTGATCTCCCATATACTCACGCTAATTCAACTGATATGCAACTTCGAGACGCTCGAAGCAGATTAGCTTGGACACTCACCTATATGATTATACCTTATATCACATTTGCACCATTTGTAGGTGAGTCAAATTTCTTAGTATAACCACTACTATACAATCTAGAAAAGAAAACTATAATCTAAAATATGAGGAAAACATGGAAGAATGAGGATAAAGCATTGGTAGTCTATCTCCATGTGAAGAAGATGCGTCATCCTTTCGTCTTGATGTTATACTGGAGGAATTTTTTCCACTGAGGGATGAAAAGCTCAGTTAGTTTTGTGCCGAAACCGAACCCTAGTATAAGCCATTAAGCCCGAATGTTGCTGTGGATGCAGTCTAACAAATTTCTCACTCAAAAAGAAAATAGCAAGAAAAGTTCAAGCTTTTTATAAGCAAGATACAGTATATTCGACAAATTAAAAGGTTGATCAAACAGTTTCAGATCCAGTACTAAGCAAAACAAATACGTACCGATTCGATAATTTACCCTTTGATCCTTAATAAAATTTCTAAGATCCACTAATCATTTCAGCTGTTGAATTCTTAGAATGAGAATATTTCACGAGTCTTTCTTTTTCTTTTAAAAACACATAGTTCATATTTCTTCAGCACATTGTTTTTATTGATTCCCTATTATTTTTTGTTTATCTTCAATAGACAGATAATCGATAATACAATCGATTTTTTTTGATGTAAGCAACAACTATGATCGTACATTTCAGTAGAAGCTGTTGCTTGGTTGATTATGATTATTGGTTCTTCTAGTACAGAAATCTTAACGATAATTAGCCTATGCTCAATGCTTGGGCATTTCATAAATTTTCAACGTCCTCTATGGATGACAGTCATAACTATTGCACTACTACCACCATACAGGTACGAAACACATCTAATTGAATTGAATTCAAAAATAAAAGAAACCAGAAACAAAGTTAAGCCTTATGTCGCATGCTTCAACCATCGAAACATTGAAAAGCTAAGATTGAGTCCATAAAAGAATCCGCTCAACGATGTTATGTTCACAGAAAAACAATGGCATATGTTCTAGAGCATTAATTCGATAAGAAACTCAAATCACACTCTTTCACTGATTCTCGTAGTTGACTATGTGAATAAACCATTTAAACTCGTATTTCACTTCTTCAAACTTCATAATTACTACACGAATATCATGTCAAGTCAACTCAAAAGGCTTAAACGTTCCTCAAGAAAACTTTCAGGAATTACCTCATACCATTAGTGACCTCAAGTTATTCATAATTGAATCATCGAGCAGAACTGTAATGTACTGCTATATTTATCATATCGATAATAGTAAGTACTAGTAAATTTTCATAGTTTTTCTTTAGACGTTCCTTCATCTTGACTGTATTTTGTTGTGGCTGTTGTCCTAAAATCAAATTGGATCCAATTCCACGGAAAACGAATGAGACCAGCGTAATGTACAGATATGCTGATACTTGAATCTGATAGTACTTTTTTCTTTCTGATCAAAGAAATTGTCTTACTATTCTACGAAATATCTCTTGACTTGATGTTCATTTAAAATCAGGATAACATTGAAGCACTTCTGATTACGTCATTGACATCGTTCTGATTTCTGTTTCATACTATTTCAATTCTGAATTCTAATTACTTCATGAATAAAAATGAGTCATATCAATTCTAAAGGAAAAGCTAAGACGTATCGCAAAAGAAACACAATGCTTAAAACATACCACTTTATTCAAAGAAGAAAAACAGAGATAAAAAGAGTACTTAACACCCGTCTTGATAATCCTCTATACATTTTCGATTGTTATATTACTCGAAAGTAAAAATACGGATACAGGAAGAATAAATAAATAAATAACGATCGTACTAGAAGAATTAGAATACATCAATCCTGAGCGATAAAAATGTACTTGTAGGGATATATGGCCTTGAGGCCTTGATCTAATAACCAATTTGGAATAGCATTTAAGCAAAAAAAAACCTAAAACAAGAAAGCGTAAAACGTTCTTCTCATCACAGATAGGTGTTTTTAACATATCGAAATGATTGAATACGTCTTGCTCACTATTCTTCCACGGTTTCCGATGAACTTGAAGATTGCCATGATTCTGATGCTGATGTCGATGACGATGATACCGACGTCGCAACATGAACGTATGCATTTCTGACCCGAGCATACTGATCAACATAAGGCGCTATAAAATAAAAATGTAATCGTATATTTCCTATTTTCAAAAGTTTATTAAGTATGTTCCCATCAGCTTATATTTCATTGTAGCATATCTTTTCATGATTCAATCAATAACATATGCTTTGTATTTGACGTTAGCAAGGCCCATCGTCACTTATCAGATGTACACTCGTTGAAGTAGAAAAACTCCAGCATAGCACCACAGATTGTTTATAGCTAATCTAACGTATTATTTCATACCACCTTTATAAAAAGTGGAAAAGAGAAAATACGTCGTTGATATACTTGTTAAAAAATGTCTAGTTATATACAGTATGAATTCATAGACAGAATTAAAAGTGTATTAATTAAAGCTAACATAATGAATAGTTAGAATAAACAATCTACTTCTATAGTTTTAACATGAAAAACTGATTTTCAAATTCATGTAGTTGTGCAAAGTCCCAAAAATGGAAAATAAGAGTTACGCGAGTTAAAGATAACCTGGACAATGAGTTCTAGTTCACTCTAAGATAGGCCGATAAGCTACTAATGAGTAATAGTCACTAGTCCTCGTTGTAACGCTCTCTGCATGCTAGGCGTGTGAACAATAGTAAAATACAGTAAATACAATGAGCCTGATTAGTGTGATTGTGAAGAATCCGCTGATACGGCCATTAAAATCTCTTGAATCAACTAGACTATCGGAACGTGTGAGGGAAAAGGTGATATGTACCTAATAACTCGAACTGGTAACTGGTCATCATAATTGATCGTTCTAAACAACAAGTGGAATAAATAGAACGTTTAAGACTGGAAAGAGATTGGTTTACAAGTTTACAATTGATTTACAAGCTTTAGCAATCTTCATTGTCTACACTTTAAATTCAGCCTACAATGAAGGCGAAATTTAAGCACAGTACATAAATTTGTAGAAATTGTATGAGCGAAGTCGACAACGTTAGAGTTTCATTGACAAAGTCATTGCTGTTTGTAACGTCACTTTAAAATTGGCCTCAGAAGTACACCTCGAAATCCACATTGCGCGCCATGAACTCAAATGGAATGAACAAGGGAAGCGGTTAGCATTGTTTATCATGACAAAAATTATTTTTAGTAATGTCAAGGGCAAATAGAATTATACTATTGTTGACCCCCATATAAATAATGATTTAAATCATACTCTGCTTTCTGATTGGTTTTGTTGCGCCTGTTCCACCAAGTCTTTTTATCCCTTCCATGAGTTCACGCTTTCGTGCCTCGATATCAACAATAACCGCTGTAAATTTTGATTTACTTTTCTTTATAGAGCTACAGAATTGAATTACTGACCGTTTATATATCCTATATCTAGTGAGAAGGGCTAGTTTTTGTTCAACATTTATATCAACACAATTTAAAATAACGTTCGCAGTTTATCAATTTCTGTGCAAGGTATCGAGCAGTGGTATGAACTATGGCAGTTAATTGGAAATCCGGTTTCCACAATAACTTGTAACTTGAAATCTTTAATGAATGAGCGCTCCCTATCTAACTACATGATTCTGGTACTAATTAAGCTACCACAGAAAATGGATAGCCTGATTCGCCTGATGCTGAATCGAACCGGAATTCGAACGCGTGCAGAGATGCACCACCTCCTACTGCTGCACTGCACTTCACGTCCCCATCCCGGTTTTTTATGCTTGCAATCTTTGTAGTTAAAATGTAGTTGAACTATCTACAGCATTCGTGACAGTGGTACGACTAAAGATGGCTACAGACTACGATAAAATTTTACGAATAGAAGCAAAATATACATGCAAGCTTGGGTCTAACTCGATATACATCAGAAAATATACGTCACTATACCTCTTTTTTTAGTTGGTTGAGATTGCTTACGAGCAACAACATTCTTGGACTTCCCACTTCTGCTTTTAGGAGCAGTTTTAGCTGTAACTTCATATATTAGTCATTATATAACTAGCTAGTAATCAACCAAGTATTATATGTATATGCTCATAAATATAAACCGAAAACGAACCAATAAAAATCTTTACTAGAAATACATGATGTGAGTATGGAAACTGTTCTACTTGGCCAATCACTAGCAAAGTGCTAGGACACGTAATATTTCTCTACGACAAGGAGCGACGCGACGTAGAGAGTGATCAAATTTGCCAAACGGATATAAAATAGAATAAGATATACCTGGGCTAGGGACGCTATTCAATACTGAATCGATGTATGTCGCCATTTCACGCAACGTAGCTGGTTTGAGCTCTCGGAAAAAAATGCTAACAACGGATTTCTCATCGTTTGGTATCTGTGTTTAGAAATATACAGATGAGTCGCCCCAAAAACACTTTTATAATTACCAACCTTTACGGTATTGTGCTTTAAAATTATGTCAACAATAGCGCTCATTTCGTCATCTGAGAGTAGCTTAAGATCCTCAGCAAGCTGTAGTTGTTCTATGTACGACAAAGATCCATCCGTACCATCTTGATTAAGGTTTGATTCCTTGTTCGCCAAGACTGCATCCTGACCACAATCGCTTTTAGTATCTAGTGGTGGAATATTAGCCGGCTCTTCGCTGACTGTGTAATCTTCAGTCTTATCGCATACCTAGAATGCAGCATCTTTTATCCCACAGTCTAAAGCAATCCAAGAATAATGATTCTAAAAACCCAATCTGAACATAATATGGATACCTCGTTATTTTGCTCTGTCTTGACATTTTTATATACAGGAAGAGCACCACATTTTTCGAAAGTGGCATAGGCAGAATCCCAGACTGATTGTATAACTTTAGGTGGAGTTTTCATTTGACACCTTGCATTTTCTCGCACATACTTCATATCGCCAAGATATTGTTCCTGAAGGGACAGCTCTCTTACCAAAGCTTGTGCCTTCGCGATTGTGTTCTTGGTCTACAAAAAAGTTATTAAAAGAAACCATATTTAAGCTTCACTTTTAAAACTAGACATACTGTTGTTAAATGAATGTGTAGACTGATGTCATCTTCATCCATTCCACGGATCTGTTCTGAAGACAGAGAAACCGATTGTTCAGGCTCGGGAGGTAGGTAGAGCCACGAAAACAAATCTATAGTTGTCTTCCAAACGGTAAATGACACCTGACCTCCAGTTGACCACAAATATTCTTTGGCAGTTTCTACTACATCTTGAATGTATCTATTCATCAGTACAATAGGATACTTAATAGCAGTTATACTTGCCTTTTTGACGAAATCCTGTCTTTATATTCTATGATTAATTCATGGAACAACGAAAAAATACCTAATTGTTCCTTGTATTTTAACGCTAGGAAAATAGTTGAAGATGGAATATATAGGAATAAAAAATTTTCAATTAACTTTTTGAGAGGAATCAAGTCATATGAAATATGAACGTTAAAAATGATTTGGAAACAAACATGTTGCTCGAAAGCATTTAGCAGTGAAAGACAGTCTTCGGAGAGTGCCATGTTGATGGGATTCATACAAAGCTAAAATAATTCTTGCTAGGAAAAATAAATTACAGAAGTTTTGCCATGAACAATCAAAAATACATATATTTTTAAATGTTACAGATTGGTGAGATTCTTTATAGAGTTCTTAAATTTTACAGCACCTCGTTTTAGAGCAAAAGTTTTGCTAAGACTGCAATCGAGCTAAGGAACTTTAATGTTAGAAAAATTCGAACCGTTCGAATTTCATTTGCAAACTCCTCGGCGTTTGCATATTGCTTATAAATCAATTTTCTTTTAACTGTTGCCAGATCGATAAGCCAGTTAATGGGCTGAAGATGAGGTAATATAAAGAATCATAGAGAAAAGAGCGTGTAGGGCGTTATCATCAATAATATATAGAAAGTGAAGAAGATTGTCCCTTAAAATTTAAAAATTGTGGATATAACTCCGCAGAGATACCTGGTACTTTGAGCTCATCAGGTCACTCAACACAAAATTGCAAAACCTCATCGATTGTGAAGGAGGACCCTCATACTTTGGAGGCAATTGTGAGTAGTCTACATGCTCAGCTTGCTTTTGTTTTAATCGAGTTGAAGATCTACGAGGAAGCTAAATGGAACGAAATCAATAAAACAACAATAATACACCCTCGTTCTCACGGTTTCTCAATAAAAGTGTTATCTGACTTCTCTGGTGAAATGAAACCAAAGGTAAAAAACGCTTACTGTGTCCAAATCGACAGACTGCGTAAAACTGTAGTCAGCCGTTGATTTGCGTTTAACTGGCCGTTGATGAGTCGATGTTGTACCATAAAGTTATTTTTCATATTTAAGAAATTCTAAGTTTTCATAGACAAGCTCGAAATATTCTAGAGATAATTCTGTACTCCAAGAACCTTTCGAGTAGTTGACCGCTTTCTGCGAGTCCCAGACTTTCTTCTCTTTGCATTCTTAGCAGGCTTCGTAATTTCTTCCGACGCTTCTGTCTTGGTATTAGCTTCAAGTGCAACATCCTAAGCAATGCGACAAAATAACACCTACTAAGTATACACAGAGTTGAATTTTGTCAAATCAATTATAAAACGCATATACTAGTTGTCCATTTCACTACAAATACTGCAAGACTGCCACGTTTTATTTATTTTGGGATTTTTTGGATTCCCTTTGATAAGTAGCGTCGTACTTTGCCTAGAGCATCGAAATAAAGATAGGATGCCAAAGCGACGTAATAAACGTTCTTCCATAACAGTATAACAGAGTTCCACAATATTTACAGAACCAAACGCCAAACTATGTAAAGAGGCATCAAAATCTAAAATACAGTCGATGACGAGTCGATATCGTTTTGTGCATAATTTAACGTTTGGCTGCCTTACCCCATTATACTTTAAGAAACAAGATATATTAGATCATTGTAGATTAACAGCAAGCGTTTCAAAACTTGACAATATCGGTGGTGATCCACGTTACATTTCGACGCGCATTTCGTTCTGCACTTTCCATAGTTATTAATACACAGCTAGATATAGTAATAAGAAAACTAAAGCGTTATAATTACATCAAGCAAATATTTGCATTCTCGGTCAGATATGTAGTATGCTGCGTAGAAACGCTAGATCAATTATTGCTTGAAATTTGCATTTGTACTCAAAAACCAAACTCAAACCAGACTCCTCATCCTTTAGGCGTCAAGCATGTGCCAAAACTATCTGGAAGGAGAACGAGTGCCGGCTTTACCAGAGCTTGGCTATTAAAAGTATTTGTAAATATCAAACACCGATCCGTTTTATGTACCAAAAATATGATTTTTGTTGTTAAGGTAATCTTCAAGGAATCAATACATCGCCCCTGTGTTATTTCCTCACTCTTACTACTACTCCGCAAAACAAAATAGTGTAAATCACAGATGAAACATGAGGTATGCGGCTCGGCGAGAAGTATTCTGCAAATGCAGAAACATAAATCTTGTGCAAGCAGTATTATTGTTACACAACTAAGATAGTTCGCATAGTCCAAATTTGTTATATAGAATGTCATATTCCAACATTTTTAATCCTTTCTGCATAAACTTATTACTAAATCATTCAGAAATCACTTATATACTAAAATTTTCAATTTTGACAGGCTATTACCTGATTCGTTTCCGATGCTAACTCAGTACTGGTGTGCCACATTTGTATGTCATTAGCAACATCATCGTTCATTGTGCTCCCACTCATATTCCAATCAATTTCACAAAAGAATTCACTATAGAGTACACGATGTAGCCTGGAAGAAAGCTGTCTGTTACGAAATAGTTAATAACATTTTAAGACATTCAATGGAAACAAACGAAGAGAATTACTGATACGGATACGAATATAGTATAAATACATGGACAATGTACAATGTAAGTAAACTATTCAGAATCGGTTGTACCATAGACTTTAATAAATAACACTTCTAACTACGTTATCAAAAGGGTTTAAGCACAACAAACAATTAGTACAATGATATTATCATATGTTCGATACGATAATCATCCTAACCATCAGCAACTTCACACGTTTACAAATGTTTAAAATATTTCCTGTCAATGAGTAAATACTAAGAGAAAAGTCTTAAACGAGGTTGTCACGTTGATTTGCATTGACAGACACTTTCCCACAGCTTTGAAGTTTAGTTTTCTGTTAACACATTTTTAATACCATATAATGTATTAAACATCGTGACAATAACGACTTTTACTGAAACGTTGTAACAAAATACGAAGCCAAAAGATCACATAAACAATACGTCTCAGTAAAAATGCTTTCCGCACTCTACCACAAGCTAAACGAAGAACCTCACTGTCTAATAACCGTCAGTATGCCGATGACCTGACCAATCGAAATGTACACGTTTCCTCCATAACGAGTAATATCAGAAAACCCTCAATGAATTGATTATTAGATCACTCAATCGAATTACAACGTAGTTATTTAGTGTTCTAAAACTAAAAAGTGATAATGGATAGTAATCTGTTACGAAGAAAATTTAACACATTCACAACAATTAAGTGAGTAAGAATTACTGTTTCGCTACTACCTGAAACATTAGCGATAACGAATTAGAATAAAAATTAGAACAGAAGTAACAGCATAACTATGAATATAATTCAAAAAACATCAAATCGAGTATCCTTAAATGCCGACTTCAACGTAAATCCACACGCATACTGTAGATTTAAAGGATTCGAACTCATATATTGTGACAGTCGGGCACGAAATTCGAAATCGATCGTATTTAACTTGTCATTAATGTGATTTATGATTCAGAATTTATATTCATCCAGCGCCAATGTGCTCAAATAAGGTGAAATGAAATGCTGAGCTTATACTTTTATTTCTGGTTAGAGTTCATATGCTCATACAGTTCACGTGATTTGCTTATCGATTTTGTTAAGCTTTATAAAAAGGTTGTAGAGAATAGACATGTACATACAGATTATAACACTCCTCATCGTTTAGCTGTGATAATTTACGTCCATCCTTTGTGAATTATCACAAATAATAAACAAGAAAGATTTGCGTTGTGTGTTTTGACGTGCAAAGTTTATCTGCATACGTTTTAAGCGTTGATTCATTAAATGAAATGATCAAAAGTATACTTTTTTGCATATAAAAAAAATAACTGCGCACAAAAATTTTCCTCAACAAGAAGTTCATCATTAAGAGAGTACGTTAGTCAAACACCATAACATCTTATTCAATTAAGACGTCTTCAGGCTATATGATTGTTGTTGTCGAACACTAGCTGTCGTTGGTGGTGCCGATGGATTGTTTTAGAATATGAACTGTTTCACCTTGTTAATGATTTCTCTTCAACATGAAATCATATGAATTTCGAAACGCTATTGATAATTAATTTGGCGTTGATTTCTTCATGGTACCTATGCATGTTTTCGTTGTGTGAATTTACGTCAGTGTCATTTGGAATGCAGAACATTTTAATTATCTGACATTATGAAGTGATGAATATTCACTAATTCTCATGCGTTTCGATTAAATTCCCTCTTTTTTCTTATTCATTAGTGGGATTTTGACGTTATTCTATGTTTTTGACATTGTCAGAATTACCTACTGATCTCCTTATTATTATTCTTCCCTTTTCTCCAAGAAATGTATCAGTAATATCAACGCAAGTACTTACTTGCATAAATATTTAACCCGTATATTGCTTGTAATTAAGCAGTTGTTTGTGGTTCGGTTATATTCACTTGCTCTGTAGTATTACGGTCAATATACGGCTTAAAGGGGGCGCAGTGGCTCAGTGGTGGAGGTGCCGCAGTGACACGCCGGCCCAATCAGTTCGCGGCCGCCCCCAGGCCTACCAAGCCCGCCATCCCTCCGGGGTCGGTAAATTGGTACTAGAGGAATCTGGGTAAGA
Source organism: Dictyocaulus viviparus (assembly GCA_000816705.1). Classification (NCBI taxonomy): domain Eukaryota; kingdom Metazoa; phylum Nematoda; class Chromadorea; order Rhabditida; family Metastrongylidae; genus Dictyocaulus; species Dictyocaulus viviparus. The sequence goes on along the minus strand of KN716252.1, from coordinate 157,292 downwards.
TAACTGGCACTGACTTGGTGAAGAGTGGTCAACTCAAGTCATGTATAGACCAGGCAGGCATTCAACCACCTCCACGATATCACGTTGAACATGAATGCGAGGGCGCGTCCCACCACAAGGGATTGATCAACGCCAACAATTATCTCATCTTATCTTATACGGCTTAAAAAAACGGTAATCGGTGTCTAACACGCGTCGCAAGCGAAAGAAAATCGCCTTGCTTAGCGACTATAGCATGAAATGCTATAATTGCTTTTTCTTTCTATTCTTCTGTTATTTTATGATTAATCTGTATACTATTAGAATAAAAGGTTATCTTTAATGTATTTTCTAGCCTCATCACTCCTCAAGACCTACATAATCTTGATTTCTTTTGCTGATTATTCATGTACTTCACCGATTATAAGGTCTGGAATATGGAAAAGAAATATTTTCTTGATTTCACGATGTAGCTATTATATTTTTACCATCAGAAATATGTATCTGGTTTTTTCCCTCACTACAACCACGTCGTGTTTTTTTTTGCTATTTTATAGTATTATTTGAATTTTCCTTAATACAATAAATTCTTTGCATAACACTACAAATTGTTAACGATTCTCACTCATTTCGTAAACAGAATTCTGTTTTCGAGAGTAATTTTTGTTGTTAAGAAAAAGTTACTCAAAATTTGGAAGATTGCAAAACATATTTTTCATATCGTTGTTCAATCTATATCCTCACAATGCTGAGTCATTCATAGAACGTGAATAGACTCAGACGAAACTCGAACCAAGATTTCGTAGATTTCCGATCTGATTTGCTATCGAATGGACTGCTGAGACTATCATTTTGTGATTACACAGCGGATGTGATCCAGAAGATCGACTGACTAGATCAGATCTTTTAACGGTAGAGTACTATTAATATATTCAATTATTAGTGTGAAAGTATGAGAGAAGCGTTGACTGACTGGCGGATACCATACCGAAAATCCGCAGGATACGGATTCGAGTCTTGCCTGAAGTGCTAGATTTGTGGCTAACTCAAAATATTAATATCACATTATCATGACTTATCGTAGTTGATGGTGAGTTAAAAAAATGATATATAAACAAAATCGCTTGAACTCGTTCACTTATAGGTGGTGAGTATGAGGTCATCATCGTCAATTAATGCTGAAAAAAACTATCACTTTCACCGAAATTGTGTAAGATGTTGCCAAATTTGTCACGACAAATTTGCTACTTTGAACAATTAATAGTGGCATGTTGTGAACTGTAAAACGCATTATTAGCTAATGTTTATTAAAATATGATAGCAGTTGTTATTTGCTTAGAGTCCTCGTTGATCTCAACTATCACGTTGAATTAGACGATACCGTATCCCTCGTACAGAACGTTAGAGAGGAAAAAAATCAATAATGATAATCGATTAATTCAACTAACCTCAATTATTCTCTTCAAAATTTTTTTCTACAGAACATCGCTAAGTATCTTGTTAGCTTAATCTGAATGCAACGTGATTAAATCATCGAATCTTATTAGAGCTATAGCAATATAATATTCTCTGCTTTTTTTTTTTGAACCCTTTCCGATTATGAGTGATAAAACCTCATTAGAGGTAGATGAATGCTCTTGTTCTGGACATTAATCTCAACAGTTAGTTTCTTTCTTTCTGTTCGATTTCATATGAAACGACAAAGAACAGGAAATGGATTTTTCCAAGTACTTTGCTCAACAAATTATTTTTTAATAAAGCTTTTCCTATATGCATACATTAGAATATATTTATTTGTGAGAATAATTTATTTTACCGTAACCGCTCTATTCACTCAAAAGCTTGCAGCATTTCATGCATAATTTATTTTTGTTTAATGGTGGATAACACTTATGAACTATTTATCGATCGACGGTAGATACGTTGACATCATATTGATCTACCGATTGTCGTCAAAGATATGAAGGCCATATCATATGACTAATTGTATATTATTTTCTTATCAAAAATTGTCTCATTTCTAGAAAGCACTTTCCTCATCACTCACAGTCTCATTTTCTTTTCCAAACATATCAGCTTGAAGCCATGCATTGATACCAATGCGTGTTTTTTTCCTCACGACAGTTCTATGCACTACCGTAATTTGTGTATTCGCTTTTCCAAATAAACATGAAACTTATTGAGTGATCGTAAACAATAAACAGTTTAGAAACTCATTCAAAGAATTTTGAGATGTTTTTAACGTACTAACACGTTTCGGGAAACCTCTTCGTTTGAAAAGAAGAAGGTCAAAATTAATAAATACTGAGGGACAACGTGAGGATGATTTTGTTAAATCAATATTCATATATAAGTACTAAAACTTTTTTCTATGCGTTTTATTTAACTCGTTTCTTTTTCGCTTATGTTTCTACTGACGTCATCTATGATATCGTCATTTGTTTACATCTGGTTCATTTTCTTTTCCCTTGTATTCTAGTCGTTCCGTTTGTCTCCACCCAAATGATATTGGAATGCAATGAACTAGAAGTAGGAGGAGGAGGTAATCCGTCTCCCTGATGAACGAAACGTGCCAGCGTTGTTCGTCTACAGTTTTCCGATCAGCTTCACCTGTACGTAACAGCGATTATTTGCATTCAGAAGTTTTTTTTTTCCGCTTAATACTTCGCAACTTTTTTTTTATTCATTTCCTCTCTAATATTCATGGTAAATTATGAACAGGATGACATTAACGAGCAAACAGCTACAATTTGGTCTCAATGGTTGTTCGTTGCGATCTCATTAATGTCTCTTCCTCTTTATTTACTAACAATTACCGTATGCATGAGGGAATGGAAACGAAATAAAGAACATCGAACATTTTATTTACTTATAATATCTCAGGTACGTAAACAAATAATCAAAGAAATAATTATTTACACATAAAAATAGCATATTTTTATCATTCCATTTTGAAGACGTCCTATCAAAATAGCCTGAAGAATATTCTATCGTAACCATGAAATACTAAAGCTTCTCTTAATGAGAAAAAAACTGATCACTCATCATTGACTATGGAAAATGACTTATTAATAATGAGGGCTTACATATAAATTATTTTGAGGTTACTTTGAAGTCTGTCAGGAGTTGAAAAAAATCAATATAAATTTCCTTCCTTATTACTATTGTGTTAAACCGATTCATATTCATATACTTCTTATATACATAATGAGATTTGTATCCATATAAATGAGAACATAGGTATCTAAGTCTGTTGAGACCTCAATTGCTCTGTAAACGTCAGCTTAGAAAGCGGGAGTGAAAAGAGTAAGAGCTACTTGCCATTAAGCTATGTGCTTCTGTCTACTTCTAATCTATGTGAAACCAACATTCTAGGGAACAATTTGGCACAAACCCTCAGCAAAAACAGTACAATCAGTGCTGCTTATCCTCCCAAATTACTCTGTACTCTGATACCACAATCACACCTATCCCCTAGGGGATGGAAACATGGATGGTTCGAGTGCTGCGCAGTTTTGTACAATTGCTTAAAATACACGTCGAAAGGCTTAATTTTACCGATTCTGGACAACTAGAGGCTTTCTGTACTTCCTAAAGACTGATATTATCCTATTACAGGGTATTGTGGATATTATTGTAGTTATCAATTATTTCATATTCTCAACTCTTCGTGTTCAACTCGTATTCGAGAAAATCTACTGGAATCTTCAGCACTCATACTTTCCAACTTGGTGCTTCATCCAGAGTTACATTTCAGTTAATCTTCGTTGTTTTGGAGTGTTATTGATTGCATTTCAACGTTATCTGTCATTATGTAGAGCCAACAGTCGAATGGAACAGGTGATGGATTTTCTGTTAGTACTAACTTGTTGAGGTATATGTACCTCATTCAATACGTCGAGGTTTTCTATAAAGCATTATTATATCGAATAATAATTCACATAATTAAGTTACTATAGCATGTGTTATTATCGGCTAGTTTTTTTCACAAAGCTATAAAAATGATCTAATTTCAGCTTATCAACGTCTCTCATCGTTGGACTCTTCCAATTTTTCAATGGACGATACCGTTAATTTACTCAATACCATTTTTTACAGTAGACGACGTGAAATTTCTATCTGAAAATAATCTAGAGCTAATTGCAAAACGAGAAGAAATAACAGTGAGTTAATATAATAGTGAGGTAGTAATGATCTAGCCATTCAAAAACACGTACCGAGTAACTCAAATTATTATATTACCTCAATTCTTAAGAACGTTCAATTATGAATAAAGTATATTATAAGGAGCTCTATATATTGATATCTAAGTCAAAGCTTTACAATTCTGGAAAGCATCGAGATTGAAACATTAAAATAATGATGAATTTTTCAAAACATATTATCACTCATTATAGGAGTACATTCTTACAATGAGGGAAAATTACTGAATAGTATTGTTGGACTATTCATAAGTACATTCTATTTGTTACATCTATAACATTTGATGAAGCGCTCTTTTAAGCTTAGGCTTTGAATGAATTAAAATAAAAACAACTGATATACATATATTTTTGTACGGATCAAAGATCATATCTGTACGATTTCAGTTGGTGAATTCAATGACGGCTCTATTTGTATCCGTTACATTTGTATTGTGTAGCATTTGTTATGGTGCATTGTTAAGATTTCTCATTAAGAATCGATACAATAATGATGTGTGAGTTTCGAAATTACCTCAATTTTTTATACTGATGAGTGAAAATAATTATGATTTTTTTAGAGCCATCAAACGAGAATTCAGGCTATACATTCAAATGTTGGGATTATTTATAGCATTTGCTCTTCTTCTTGTTTTTCATGTCACACTGATGGTGTTCTCATTTGATAGAAATGTGAGTAACGTGAAACGAGTTATTAACTTAACTCATCGCTATGTTGTACATGCATGGTTATCAACGAGGCGACTGTTAAGTATCAATTAAAAGCAAATGAGGAAGCTCTACGAGAGCTAATCTTGGTCCCTTTCATCGAAACTCTGACCGCTAAAAAGAGTGTCGTCAAATGAGGTTACTTTAGTAGACAGGCACGCTGTCTAACTCGAAGCGACGTTTATCGAACAAAAAGTAAAGTAGTAGAAGCACGACTCAGGCCAATATGACTCTAAAAAAAAAGCGCGTGCCTATGTCGGAACGTTAGCTTTGAAGTTAAGCATGAAGTGAAATTTTATAGAAACGTTGTGTAAGCCTACCGAAAAGCTGGAATGTTTACATGTTTTCATGAAAGATCTCATAAACAAACTTTATTTTTGTGTGTGTTTTAGTTTCTCGTGAAGTATTTCGGCCATGTGGTCCGTTTAAATGCTTTTCTTTTCATTTTTTATTTTTAAAGGATGGGCCGGTGTTTACGATGAGAATTATCTTTCCTATAATTACTGCCTTCATGTCTTACATTAACGTATGGCTGATGTTTATCCTCAATTCTGATATAAGAAGGAAGATTTTAAACTTAATTCGCAACCTCAGAAACAGGTAACTCCTTCACTCAGATTAAACTCGTTCCTAATTCTTCATTAGCAAATAGTGCTTTAAATGAATAATATTTATAATATTATAGTTACTAGCTTCTCTATACTAGCTTTGCTAATTAATATAGATTGTGATTTCAGAGCGATACGAGGAAAGTAGTTACGTCAACTACCAAGTCGAAGCAAATTTTAATGAATAAAAAGAAAAGTATACCTCATTATGAGGTTGAACACCTTGCCATTATGATTTATATACTTCATTCATTGAACGAATAAAGTGAAAAGTGAATGAGAAGCGATGTTCATCACCTGAAATTACGTGTGTTCAACAACATCGGAATACTGGTGCTTCCGACAGTATTCTGTCTTCTGAAACTTGCTATACTTCAAGATAGATCAAGTATCAGTTTGTGCACTAATATTGCAGTACCGACAAATTTTTAAAATTATTAGAATATCATTAATTTATCTATTAAACGATTTTTTACTGTGATCAGAATAAAGAAATATTATGAAAAAAATGCTGAGCAAATCCTTGTAATGAGTTAGAAATCCAAGCAGTGCTGAAATACCGTCAAGGAAACGATTAGATATGCTGAATACACGAATCAATATCATGAGTGAAAAGAAGTTTGTTTCTAATCCATCAAACTTTCTCATATTCTGAATTCATGTCTTGACAAAGATTTCTGCTATGCTTTTCACTTAAGTCCATTCTACCAATGAAGCTTTGAGTGATGATGACATTTCCTCAGAAATAGTGATTATTTGTTTATTTATTCATTGATGTCTGCTTTAAGCACGTATAGCACTTCAACAACCATACCTTCAACACTGTAAGCAAAATTCAGAGGTATTCAGAAAGAATACTCTAGATCTACGAATGAGTTATAAGAGAAATGATAGCTAAGCTTGAAGATTAGATTTTGACCTGCGTGTTCTACACTTCTTCTGAATAGATCAAATATTTTGACCTGACATATGGATATCGATCGATAGAAAGTTATTCAAACGCTGTTGTGAAAAGCAAGTTGTTTTTTCCCGCGATCTTTACAGCTTTCCAAATGAAAATTATACATTAGTCAATGCATGTATATCAGAACGAAGCATGTATATTTCTGTACAAGCTAAGATAAGATAAGCGATGACGTTGATCAATCCCTTGTGGCGGAATGCGCCTATGCATTCGTATTCAACGTGATATCGTGGAGGTGGTTGAATGCAAGCCTCATCTATACGGTGGCTTAAGTTGATCACTCTTCATGAAGTCAGTGCTAGATATCTTACCTAGATTTCTCTGGTACCATTTTACCGACCTCGGCGGGATGGTGGGCTCGGTAGTCGTCGGGTGCTGCCGCGAACCGAATCGTGCCTGCGGGTCATTGTGGTACCTCCATCACTGCGCCACTGCCCTCTTCCATTTTTTTGTTTCAAAATAAATTATTTTAATACAGTGTTGTTTTAAGCTTTTCATTCTTCTACAGTTATTTGCATAAATTCTATGGGTTTTCACTTTATTTTCTAATAAAAAAATATACAGTTTGTTTTAAAACTTTATTGGAAGTGCAGATCACGATTTTTTCTATGATGGGAATTTATCAGATAAAAAAATGAGCAAATTTCTATAAAATGGTTTACAAACATAAAGATAACATAATGTTGAACTGTTCCACATAACTACCTCATTTACCTCCAGGCAACTTGGTTACTACCTCAATTAAATGTTAGAAACGAAAAGAAAAAAAATTAGAAGAAATAATCAGCTGATAACATTTCGTTTACCGAACACAACGACATCAAGTGAAGTTTATGCTTATTGATTTTTTCAGACCGGTTTCCTATATAATAAATAAAGACTAAATTCAATTTTAGTTCGATTTGCACCAATCAATATAGTGCTTCTTTGTTGTTATAGCGATGAATCGCAAATTTCCCACTTTGCTGAATTAAAGTCAAGTCTCAGAGCCTCATACGAGATACGAACCTTCATGCGGTAGAATTGCGGTCTGGTTTCCAGCCAAATTCACTAGTGAGGTTTTTTTTAGTAACACGCTCATTGCCTTCGTTATTGATTTTAATAAATTCATGTCATCATTATTTTCAATCGAAACTAAAGTAAATTCTGTGTTGAAACGATGACAATTTGTAGTGAGGTGGAGATAAGATGAGGTGAGTCTTATCTATTTTAGTGTATAACACTCATTTTCCTCCTCAATATAATTCAACAAGTACTATCATTTTGAGTATGAAAACTTTGTCTTGATATCTAACTGAACGCCGAGACTTATGAGAAACTGAATCGGCTTAAATAAGCTAATCAATTCTTAGTGGAAGAATCCTTGCTCCAGTCAAACTCTACATATTGATTCAATCAATAATTTGATAACGAAAATGTTCTTTATGCGTTTTATAAGACAAATTTTAATGTTTTAAACCGGTTATCACTGATATTTACCATACAGAAAAATATAAAGGTATTCAATCGTGACGTTCCCTCTTAATCACGTCAAATGATAAGGTATTCTGTTAGTGAACAGCATGTAGACGTGGACTACTTCTCCAGTATTCTAACTGCTGCTTCTACCGTAATCTTAAGCACTTTGACATCATTTCCTGATGTAACGCTTCCAATTTCTTCACCATTATTCATTTATTTTATCATATAAATGCATCTGAGTAATGCGTAATTGAGTCACACGTGAGGATTCAAATTCTGTTGTGATGTTATGACTCATTATCGTGAAAAAAGTCTGAGTTATTTGAATTATTTATGTGTGTTTTATCTAAACAAGTTCTCATTATCCTATTGATGTTATGGGGTCACTTTAGGTCTTACGCTAACGTGTCGCTAAGTAAATTGTGAAGTGACGAGGTAGACGAGTTCGTCGAACCTCGTTCGTCATCGAACATCATTAGCTATTCAGCTAACGGATGAAGCAAGCGTCCGGTTAAGAGTGTTTTTCACCATCCTATTATTCTCAACGCTCATATTCCTCACATTCCTCACAGTCCTCCAAATTCTTTGTAATTCTATCGATTTTCAATGAATTTTTTTAAAATAAGCTCTTCCAAAAAAATCACATTGCTCTTTATTATTGAAATTTTTGAAGCTTTGTGTAATTTATTCATAATTTTTTGTGCTACAGATATCGTTAGCATTCATTTCCCTTTTTGTATAAAATTATTGAACATGAATTTTTTGTGAATTTGATTGATTTGAGTTCATGAATAAGGAAAATGAGGGAGGATAATGAGTAAAATGTAGTATTGAATATTACCACTTTTTTTTCTCCTCAAAGAAACTTTATTAAAATAATGTAATGTTATGAAATAACTTTTTATTGTAATATTATTTATGATTTAATAATGATAAAATCTCCGAAATCAATTTTTTATCAATAATGTGACTTCTAGGAACCTAGTAAAGATTAGAACTCAAGAATGGTAATGATGAGGTACGAAGTGTTGATGAGGACTTTATTGATAGTATAATCAGTCACAATCAATTAGTGTAACATTTAAAAGGGCTTGATAATATTATTATTGCTATTATTACCTTTTTTTTGTTTCATTATCTTATTAGTAAGTTTATTTAAAAATTGTTAATGATCTACTAATCAAAGGCTGTAACTCATACGAACGTCTAAATTAAGTACTAAATACTGCTAGATAATCACTCATCAACAGACTATACAGCTTTTGCTTCACAGGCTCAACACCTTAACTCCATAGAAAAACATTTATACCACCTCATGCAAATGAGTGACTACCCAAAACTAGTAACGTAGTTCGTGGACCAGTGGCGCAGTGATAGAGATGATACGGTGGCGCGTAGGCCCAAATCAGTTCTTGACCGCCCCCAGGCTTACCAAACCCACCGTTCGTCCGGTTTTGTGTTGTTTTTTTATATATATTGTTTTTGTTGTCCTTTGAAGAAATTAATATCGTTAAGTGTCTCTCTTACTGTAGCCATTTGACCTCGTATACTTAGAAAAAGCTTTATCAGATTGATTGCGATTGGAGAAGAATATTTTATTTTGAAAATCTGGGCTCAATTGTTTTTGAAGAGTTCCAATATTTTACGTAGCTGAGTTAGTTATGAAAACTCATACCCTCAGCCTGGATTCGAACTCGCATCACCCCACATTGTAGACTGATCATAGAATATAGAATATTCACTATTGAGCTCTTGAATACTTTCATGATAAATCCCAGAAAATCGACCTCGGTCGAATAAAAAAACCTCAATATATGCAAATACTGCTTTCCTACCACACAGTCTATGCAAACAAAAGATGCTTAAAATCAATCCGCTATAGAAACTCTGAAGAACTCATGCCTCAAATTTACTTATAGTTGATATTACGCGCATAACTCTTCAGACTTGCTTCCAATTTTTATAGTACACATATATAAAATAATGCTTGGATTCCTTTTCTCTTTGCTTGAGTAACGAATGAGTGCGAAAATGAGGAAAGAAGAAATAGAATTAAGAATGAGGTTAATCATGAAATTTTTATTGTATCGCATATTCTAATAAGTCTTTACTTTTGTACTTTCTATTGTTACAAAGTAATCATTCTTTTTAAAATCAATAAGAAAATAAATTTTTGAATTATTTAGTGTAAAAAATTTTTCCTCACTCTTCATTACTTGAGCCTTAGCTCGTTTTATTTTTCACATTATATATACAGCGTAGCATTGAGGGAAATGGAAACCACTCGATAATGAGAATGTTGTCCTTACATCTATAAGAACGCCTAGCGCCATTTTCCTCAACGGCTTGTAAATAACGTTCTAAGAGGTAAAGTGTACAACCTAATGAGCACGTGTTTTTCACATGCAGTGCAACAACTTGTTTGTTTTAATCTATACGCAATCTTATCAAACAAATCGATATAATCAATAGCTCGACAAGACTGAGCATTGGTTTGATCTACCACCTTGTGACAGTACATCATGCATTTGGAACGAAACGGGCTAGAGGCGTCGCATTAATAGACGAGTAAAATGAGTGGAAGCTGGTTCAAATTTGCACTCAAGTAGATGACGTCTTCCGTTTCTTAGGGCACAAGAAATTGGTACCATATTATTCTGAAGATATAGGAAACCCTAATTCGAAACTAATTAATCATCTGAGGTTCGTTAACAAACTATAAACCGTTCCGTTATATCTATAGTGCAAAAGATGACGTCATCTTTCGTAAATTTTTTCTGTGTAATTTTCGAGACTATGATTGTAGAACACTCATATTCAATAAGTGCCACAATATTTCGTTGAGTAGGAATGGGCTGTCCCATACCTCACAGATTCCTCAACGGCTCAGCTTATCAGTATGCTCAATCGTATAATTCTTTCTGGTAGTAGATTTCGATAGGGTTTTCAATTATACTATTAATTTCTTTTAGAGTTGGAAAGCAATTGAGGAAGTAGTGAGGTTTCTGATTGAATGAGAACAAATACTACTACTATTTTTTTTTCATCTCACTCTTACCTCTCAAGGATCTATGATCAACTAATATTTTCCTTGCTACTACAAATTTATTACTCATATTTTTTTTGTACTAGAATCTTAAATGCACAATTTTTACATTGGAATTTGTTTTTTATAAGCAAAAAAAAAGTATAAGTCACAGATTTATAAATTACCATGGTGATTGATCTACCGTTTGCTTTAAGGAGTAATTAAGGCAAAAAATAGAAATAGATTTATTAACATTTTTTTCTTCTGAGTTACCTTGCAACTCTTTCTATTTCCGTAACGATGTTGAGTTAGTCGCAAAACTTGCAACCTCATGCTGACTCATTCCACCACCTTACATATGTCCGTTCTGTTGTGCTAATACGGAGATCAAAAAATAATAAAAATGATTAAATAAC
>KN716252.1:134058-145621 GCA_000816705.1 Dictyocaulus viviparus | reverse complement strand
AACGCATTACACTAGAAAAACCCTGAATCTACGAGCACTCAATGATTCACCTCACTCATACTAAGTGGCTAGCTTCATCAGCATTCATCCGTTAACTGGTACGATCTGGTATGTTTTTCATTCGAAATTCTGAGGTAATAGAGGTAGTTTTGAGGGTAAGTTGCGTGTTTAGAAATTCGATATTTCTTACTTGAATCACCAGGTTTTTCATCGACAGACTAAAAATCATTCCATAATATTTATTGTAAATAGATGACGTCATCTCATGGGAATTCTACTGTCAGTCTTTAGTTTATAGACACACCTATCGATATCATTGTGATGAGGGAACGAGGAATTGCCTCTGCTCACTGAACAAACAAAAAACAATCATCAATCGATAAAAGTGCTTTTACAATGAGATTTTTTTCTCGGTAGATATTAAAATAATATGCATATAAACTTTCAAAAATTTCGGAAAAAAAAATCTGTTCAAATACAAGGGCTGGAAAAATAAATATTACATAGTTTTTTATTTTCCGAAGAAGAAATTAATTACAGTATACCTTGAATTCGAAAAAAAAAAGAGAAAATATATTAAAATTGTAGAATATTTTATTAATTTTGAATATATTCTAAAAATTTTCAACGTTTTTCATACTATTAAGAGTTTTTTCAATTATTTGAAATATAAAATTGCATACAATATATTCAAACATCTGGAAAACTCGTCCATTTTATGACTGGTTGATCAACAAATCAATCAATATCGTTTTTTTTCACTCGTCTCCTATGTGGTCGATGAGTTTTACACGTTATATTGGATGACAAATTCCAGAATTTCATGGATGAATTGCAAATTTCAATTGCTGACGTTCAGAATCGCAATGAAATTCGTGATTTTCTCATGCGACATTTTTTAGTCGAAGAAACGATGAATGTGGTGAGGAAGAGGGAGAAATTTTTTGTCCTCTTTTAGACGATTTTTCTCTGGAGCACCCAAAAAAAAAGTCATCGATGTGCTGAACAAAAAACAATCTCAGAGATTAGTGATCTTGATTATTACTAATCATTTTTCTAGCTTTGTTACGATATTGGTATTGCCATAAGTTCGTCTCCTAAGTCAAAGTGATCCGACATGTGAAGTAGATCAAAAATCTTCCATCCTAAAAGTCTTCTTCGAAACAGTAGACGCACACTTGAGAAATGAACTTGTTCATCAAAAAGAATGATTTTATGGTAATGAACTCATCATAAAAATCATGCTAATTCGTCATCAGTAAATAAAAGAATGTCGGATCGAGGCAGAAAATTACAACCTCGGAGAAATCATAGTACTTCCGCTTCCAAAGAAAAGACAATGAATCGGAAATGTACGTAAAGTCAAAAAAAAAAGACCTTAAGTAGCCTAATATTTAGTAGGTCGAAGCCTCTCGTAGATCATTTTGTCGCCAACTCTCAGACTCTTAAGCCCTTAACAAACGCACAAACAGGATAGCACATGATATCAGAATTCTGTAAGATGAAGACTTAAGCCTTGACTGAGATCCCGAGTTTTCTAACTAACTCGGCCACGTGAAAAATTCCAATGATACCAATCCATTATAATCAATTTGTGCTTTTTTAGAAAACAAAACAATAACTATGGAGCCTTTCTACTAGGTTTGTTTATTTAGATGTTTATTTATCAAGAAAGCATGTTGTGATTTCACATCGATTTCAATAATGCGCTTGAAATTTGCATAATTTCATTTTAGGCAACAAAAATCACCGAGGACGAGTTTTCACCGTTTGCTGAGCACACCTTCGACACTGCACTGCACACACCTTTTTCTATAATATGTCGAAATGGTGGTGAATTTTACTGTTTGATCTTCTTCGATAAAAAGTAGTTGACAAACAGAAATAGAAAAAACGTAATGTTGTTTAAACTATTGATAAAAGCCTAAGAGGTGCGATATAATTGATGTAGATCAAAAACAATCAATATTCCATGTAGTGATTCACTATAATGCAAGAAGAATGCAAATCTCTTGGTGACGTCACTCATAATTTTTGAACGAATGAATACGATCGAAAGAAGAACGTGATTCATAAATGTGATGTGAATCAGACGAGAACACACTGACAGCTGTTGTTCTGAATGTTTTTTTTGCTATGAAGACAACGCATAACGACGTCAGAAATGACCAGCATCAGACGGATGACGTCAGCAACACGGACAGTGGTTTCACAACAATTGTGGATGCTGTAAAAAGTGTAGTTATGATTAGAATAATGACAAGTGATCAATTAAGAACGAATGACTTGTAATAAGACTGGTTTTTGATCTAATGCTGAAAGCAGAGTACGGTAACAACCGAAATCTATTGGTCAAATCAAAACTGTAAGAGTAAGGCCTACTTGCTCTACAGGTAAACATATTACTTTGTAAATAAGGATACGGGATAAAAAAAAATAATCTCTTTTTCAAAACCCATAGTAATAGGCGTCAAACGTAGATGGGCTGGTCATATAGCGACAAGAAAGTTCAATAGATGTGCAAAAAAAACTCTAGAATACCACCCAAAGACATGTCCTCCTGTATGATCATCTGTCTGCATGCTAGAGGCAGACGTCAGAAGGTTGTATTCGTTGCTGTCAACGGTCTTAGGATCACGTAATGGACAGCGACAGTGTCGCCATGTGCTCAAAACATCACCATCATAGACAGCAGTTGGACGAGAAATTAACGAATGAAGTAACAAAGTGAAGAAGTACTTAAATGAAGGACATAGAAAGAAAACATTGCCAAAATTTGTCTTCGTGTGGAGATGCGTCACTCATTCGTCTTGACGAGGAAGAGTTTGAAGAGTAGTGGCTTATATAATAATTTGAGAATACTAGTCTGTTGCCAAGTCGGTGCTGCTTATTCTCCCAGATTACTTTGGCTCCATTTGACCGACCTCCGTGGAATGGAAAGCTTGGTTGATTTGAGGCCAAACTTCAACCGATATATAAGGTATCATGCTCTCGTATCACTGTAAACCATCCTACCATTACCTCATTTGCATATTCACATATTTAAGGACGAGAAAAAACGTAGATTATTATGCTTGCTTAAGTACCTTCAACTCTTTTCACTCCTCATTGAGTCTGTTCACGTAAGCCGTCACAATATAGGGAATAAAGAAATGAATAGAAAATTCCTTTAAAACAAAAACGTACCGTGAAAAAGCTAAACATAATGTAATCATGTGTTTAAGTATTGACATAGGAAAAAGTTCTGTACCTCATTTTTTTTTTGAATTTATACAAAATTTCAGAAAATGGCAATATAGTGGGAGTGGCATTAAATACGGTTCGTCGACGTGATGATCCTCCCTACAAAATTCCTCCTGGAAAACCTAAACGTCGTGAAATTGTCACCATCGGTACGTTTCTGTTTTGAAGAAATTTTCTATTTATATCTTTATTTTCTATATTGTTACGGCTTATCTGAACAGACTCAATGAGGAGTGAAAAGAGCTGAAGGTACTTAAGCCAGCATCATAATCTTCCTTTTTTCTTGTCAGTAAATATAGGAAGCAAATAGGGGTAGTGTTAGGTGTCGCGGTGATAACTGCTATCGGTTTAGACTTGCGTCAAGTAAACTGACCACCTTTTCCTCAAGAGGCACTAAATCGGAGTCAACTAAGAGGAAAAACATCACCCACATGGTTAGTAACGTGTACCCAGAATTACACTAGCTAGGTAGGGCAGGCTTAACTAGGTCCGCGTAGAGCAAACTAAACATTTCTTTCGTCAAGAGGCACTGAATAATAGTAAATATAGTAAATTGGGAGTAAAAGCATTACCTCACTGTTGAATAATCGACCTTAGGCTATTTAAACCAATGTATAAACCAACACATTCTTATATTTTTAACACCAGCACGTGGGCATAGTGGCGCATTGGTGGAGGTGTTACAGTGTACACGAAGGCACGGATCATTTCGCGGTCGCCTCCTAGGCCTACGAAACCCGCCATCCCACCGGGGTCAGTAAATTGATGCCAGAAGAAGCCATATGACCAACTTCACGATATCACGTTGAAGCACATAATGGCTATAACATAGAAATCAATCAATACCTATGCTTTTTTCAATATCATTTATCAATCGTGAATAAAATCTTATGTAATTTTATTTACGAAAATTTTTGATCTTGTGTTGTTTTCTCTTCTACCATTTTTATTCGCGGGTATTTTTCATTCTCGTTTATAAATATATAGATTATAGATATGATATGCGAAGAGATTCATAACGGTTTATGGGAACTTATCGATCCGGAGATCAATACCATACTCGAACTGTGAAAGCTGCTTCCTTTTTTATCATTGAATTTTTTTCTCATATAATTTAGACCATAAATTCTTAAAACCGATTCGTATCGAAGAAGACCAACTAGAATAAAAAAGAAGTTTTCAGTGATATTCTTAATGTTGCGCACTCATTTCAACGTCGAGGTATTGCTGGAAAAATGTTGGACAAACGAAACTCATCAGAATTGCTTGAGGTGAAAAACGTTTTCAGAAAAATAAGAGAACATTTCAATAGTACGAACTTTTTCATACAAAAACAAAATCGACTGATTCCACAAGATGAACACGTTTTCTATATGGTCATTTTCATTCATTCATTTTTTTTCTGTTTATTTACTTACTCATTTAAAGCAAAAATTTTACATTATCGATTCAGTTTAGATGAAAATATAGACTATTGTAGAAATTTTTTGTCGAAATAAAACGTAGATAAGATAAGATACGCTTTGTCGTTGATCAATCCCTTGTGGCGTGATGCGCTTACGCATTCGTATTCAACGTGATATCGTGGAGGTGGTTGAATGCGAGCCTCGTCTATAAAACGACATGAGTTGTTCACTCTTCACCAAGTAACTGCCAATTATCTTACCCAGATTTCTTTGATATCAAATTACCGACCCGCAAGAATGACGGGCTTGATAGTTTTGGGGTCTGCCTCGAACTTATTTGAGCCAAAGTGACACTGGGGCACTTCTACCACTGCACCACCATTAAATAATTTTGGTTTTGGTCATTATTTTTAGAACACATTAAGACATCACAGGTTTGGATTACGCAAACTCTATGAGGCCTCCACAGTGTTTTTGACCACCTCCTTTATCAGCATACTGTAGAACCTCATGATGTTATCCTGATTTATTGTAAGGTAATTAGCCACAGATAGAGGCATATATATGTAAGCTTATACATTCGTATGTCATTAGCTACCCGCTTCTTTCCGTTTTAAATTTCAAAAAATATGCACATTGATAAGCAGTTAATACCCTTAGGCGTTCTGCGCTTGTCACCTCTTCTAGGTCGACGAATTGGTGCCAAAAAATTTGATAGGATAAGCAGCACTAATCTGATACATCTCAATTACTTCAACTCAGTATGAAGATCAAATTTGCACTCAATGACCTCTGCGATATACAGATGAGGTTGAGTACGAGCAGATCAAAGTTTTTCTCTCATAGGTGTGCAGATCAAAGTGAAAGCCTATCTCATGATCTCTATATAACATTTGCGTAATTGTTCTTATCGTACTCTTTGAAATGATCTTCAGTTTGTAAGAATACGGTGTTTCTTTTTTTTGGTAAGCTTTATTATTTTAGGAATACGGTATTCAAGGCTTTATTTGTCAAGCGTCATCGTATGCTAATCAGATGCTGCTAACAGGACGTGGATATCAGGTGTTTTCTTTTTATTTACTCGCTTATACTGTTTATTAATTCTTTACAAGTTCATTAAAAATTATTAGAGTAAACATATTTAATGTAGATTTTTGTTTACCCATCTATGTATATAACAAAATATATAGCTTTGAAAGGTTTTGTTTATTTGAAGGAGATCAAAAGTATACCGTTCAATCAATACACGGATGATAATGGAGTGCCATACATAAGACCATTGGATGAAACAAAATCAGTAAAACTTTTCTGGAAACCATACAATCCATAATAATAACGACATTAATTGTTTATTTTTTCATGATTTCAATAAATATTTTCTTTAAATTTGATATTGTTGTTGTTGATGTTGTTGTGTTTTTGTTTGCTTCCATCTAATAATTTTTGCATGAACAGTTTTATTTCGTCTTTATGCTGACTTGTTCGCAAAACTCGGAGCTTCAGGCGGGACTCGAACCGGCACATACAAATATTCGGCCGGCCGTGCTGATCCGTTGCACTATCGATGCCCATTCCCCCCACTATTTTTTATTTTTTACAAAAAAAGCATCATTCAATATCAACAACATGTCAAAAATCCTCCACAGCCGTGTAGCCTCGGAAAAAAATGATCAGAAAAAAGATTCAAAAAACAGATAGCCGATTTTCCTTACCTCACTAAGTCGAGATCGGTAAAGTTATCGTTACTCAAAATTTGAGGAAAATCATTGTTTTTTTTTTCGTTTGTTTAATTAAAATATTTGAAAGTCCAAAAAAAGATCAAAAAATTTTATTTTTAATATCACCTGTTTAGTTGAATTATGATTTTTGAAAAAAAAAATTCATTGAGTTATTCTTATTCGGCAGAAATTCTAATTACCCCAATGGGTACGATAAATTTATAGAGAGTACGGTAGTAATTTTGTAGAGGGTACGGTAATTCTAAGAGAATGTTACTATTGGTATATTTTTAGAAGAAAAAAAAAACTCGCTAACTGAATGAACACTTCAGCTTTATTTCGTGTCGAAACACTCATATTCCTCAATGACGTCATTGTATGCAAATTTGACATGAAGGTACAGATTTTTTCAAACGCTTTTATTCCATATCACAATCCATCCTATAACTGTTAAGAAAGATAAGCTTCGAAAAAAAATATTCACCATTCAAAAAATGTTACACAAATATCAGATGAATTTTTAAGAAAATATAAATAAATAGGTAATTTATTACTGAGAACAACGAAAAAGCAGTGATTCATTTGATCTAAACTGAGAAAGAAAACGATCGATATTCTATTTTCCAATTGTCATACAACAAACGCCGTTCGAATTGCATTGATACCCTGCGGGACATTGTTCATTAACGCATGGACCTAAAATTACCTTGAGCAATGTTATTTGAGATCATTTTGAAAACCACATTCTTATTTAGAATGAGGTATTATCTGAGGATAAAAAGCATTTGGTTTGTAAGAAAAAATTGGCCGGAAAGCTTCTAAATATAACTCACCAACACATTGTTGCCTGATTTGAGGTGGTTGAAATGGTTGAAATGGTTGAAACGGTTGAAATGGTTGAATTGGCGGAGCTGCTTGAAGAACTGTTTGATAAACTGGTTGAACTATTGGTTGAAGTAATGGTTGTGCTACCGGTTGAACTACTGCTGCTTGTGATCGATACGAGTACGTTTGAGGACAATTAATACAACATGCTAAATATCGTAATCATGTAGATGAAAATCAATTTGATCAATTCGAATATACCGTAACAGGCAGGATACATTTTAGCACTAATCAATCCGTGCAGGGGATACGACATGATATCGTGGAGGTAATTGAGTGCGAGTCAGCTTCATTAGATGATTTTAAGCAAGCATTTTCTAGCGACTTAGTCGCTAATATCTTAGCTGATTTCTCTGATACAAAGCGACGATTTTAAAATGATTTCAAGCGTGATATGCTTGAGCACGGCTGCGAACCTTAGTGTTCTGATTTGGGGAGGCATATCAGTATCGCACCTCCTACCGCTGCGCTATATGTCACCATAATAAATTTTCATACGTAATGTTAATGATTTTTTTGGTTATACATGTGTTTATATATGTCATATTTATGTGTTTTGACAACAAATATTTGTAAACAAATAAATATAAACAAGCTCCTATTCAGACAAATATATAACTAACACTAATACTCAAAGCTTATAAGCTGTGAACTCGATAAGCTTCTTGATATAAGCATTTTTCTATCCTCATGCTTTCGTTTTTGTATCGACTCTAAAATTTTAATTCTTTTTCTATATAATTTTTATATTCTTTTCAAATACTTTTTTCCGTTTTTTCTTTTATTTTTCTTTTCTTTTCTTTTCTTCTTTCTTTAATGTTCTGTTATAGAAGAAAATAGTAAACAAATTGAAGTAAATAAGAAAGAAAAAACAACTGTTTACAAAGTTGTTTGAGTAATGTCTGCATAAATGTAATGTAAACAAAAAAAAATAGATCAAATACGGTACAAAATTACATTATTTCCACGCGGGACCAGTACACTTTATTTTGTTTTTTGTTATTGTTAATTGAATGTAATGTAAACAAATTTTCTTAAGTGTTAAAAAACCAAATTTGTGGTACGTTTTATTTTTCTTCTAGTGATGTCATAGTGAACGTTTAACAAACAGAATCGCATTGGCCGTAAACCTACCTCAACTGCTATCCCTCCGAGGTTATTTAAATAACACGAAGAAAATCTAGAAAGATAATCGGGAGTAAATTTATCATCTCAACTAATCATTTTCGTTGATCCTCAGAGGGATAGTTAAAATGCCTTCGTTTATTTTATAGTCTTCAATTTTTCTTATAATGAATTTTACTAGATAGTTCATTAAAATAGAAATGAAATAGTATGAATAAGAAAAGAAGCGATGATACGAAACAAAAATCGTCAGTTAAACACAAATTTGAATGAGTGAAAGGAGGTTCAAGTCAACACCGAGGCATACCACACTCTTCACACCTAAGGGGTCGATAGCTTGCTTTCAAAATGATCTAAGATAAGATAAGATAAGATGATAACTGTTCTATTGCAGGCTAGTCTTCAATAATTGATGTGCAGACCGGATGAGTACTCATTTACCTCCACGATATTATATTGAGGACGTAGACGTAGGCAAATTCCTCACGGATTAATAAACACAAAAAAATATGAGGAAAAAACAAATGAATTATCGAAAAAACGATATCTATTAATAGTGAAGCGGCCTTCAAAAAATGCTCTATGGATTTTATTCTATATGCTTCTTTGTATTTATCGATCGGATTTGTTTTAATAATAAATTTCTTGGGTTTTGTCACCGTATAACTCATAACTCACGACGTCCAAATGACCCGCAGAAATAGAAGAAGAAGCCACGACGTTGACGAACGTGCTTTCCTTCAGATGGGCTGAAAACGTCAGCTGTTATGGCGATGATCATCATTAAAACAACGAAGATCATTGGTCGCATTTTGATGTCTGAATTCTTCCTCTCAAAAATCCTCCTTTTGAGGTTCAGAGTCAGTAGAATAGCTGAATAATATGAAAATGTAATAATTGCATAATAAAAAAAGATACAATATAACAATAGAATCTATAAGTATCAAGAAAAAAAACAATTTTACAAATTTCTCTGCATTTTTTCGTAATGAAGTCTACGATTTATCGATTCATGTGGATCAAAAAATTCCTCAACAACTTCTTACCGTAACGCCAGAATCAAGATTTTTCTTGTTATTTACGCAAGTCAGTATAACAAGAATTTTTATGAAAAAATTTATTAGTTATATTAAATATTAAAAAATAAATTATTTATATATTAAATCACATATATTTCTATAGTGCAGTGAAATGATTAAAGTCAAGGGTTTCTTAAGAAGTAAACATAACGTTAACGATTTGTATGTCGATCGATTTTATCGCCTAATCGATCAATATCAACTTTTTCTCGTAACTACTATAATAGAGTGCTATGGAGACTAAAAAAAATAATGAAAGTGTCATGAAAAATTATTTTTTTTTTGCTAAATCATTCTCTTCACATTTTCACTATAAATTTATAACCCAAAAATTTTTTCTCATCTATTTATCTTGTCATATTTTTTTAAATGCTTTTATAAATAAACAAAAAAAAGGCATAATTTGTTTTTTTTTCTATCAGTTATACTCAAAATGGTGTAGACTAATGGAAAATTCGGAAACAAATGGAAGTTTTTGAGTTTCAAACGGTAGAAACCTCAGTCGAATACCTCAATTAAAGCCTCATAAAATAGATCAAATAATCACATGATGAGTTAATAAAATCGTAATGATAGAAAATGATCGAGGTTCGATCGCAAATCGCATGAAAACCTTTCCTCAGCGCAGTGATATGGTAGTATAATACTTTTTTCCAAGAATTGAAAGTACTGTAGAATTTCAATGTATCATTTTGAATTTGATCACATCGATAAAACTGGATTTCATACTGTAAGCGGATAAAAAATACAATTTACTTAGTTGGTCAAACTAGCCTCAATCTGATCATTTAAATAACATTTTTAATAAAAAAAAACTCGTTCAGAAACCAAAATGATACCGATGATGTTTTTTGTTTACATCATTTTGTTTACTTTATTCAATCAAGTCACAATTGAACACAATTGGATCGATAAAACTCACGAATTAACTCAACTCATATAAGTACACGGGAAAAAAAAATTCATAATAATGTTTGATTATAATTATCGATTTTCATATGCGATCGATCGATCGATCGATCGATAGATTATGCAATTAGAAGCCTTAGAATGATTGAGGGGAAATATAAAATACAGTACAAGGCGTAGACGAAAATATCGTACCGTTATTAACAAACAATTGAGTAAAAAAAAATATGAATGTCGTGACATAATCAATGATTGTCATGACATTAAGCCGTGAAAACGAGAATTATAGATGAACAAACATTCATGTCATGACAAAATCATCAATGACGGCATTGAACCTCATGTCAGTTTGAGGTAACGAACTGACTTTCTAATGAGTCAAAAGCTTGAATTTGTTTCGTTTATTTAGGTAAACTAACCAATGAAAAACAAAAAAAAACGTTCGTGAGTGCAAACTACATTGGGTTTTTTTTTTCTTTTTCCCTCGTCTCCACGTTATTTCGTGTACATTTGAAAGGTTCTACGAATTATTCATCGAGTGACGTTTCAACAAACTTCTTCTTTTTTTTTTTTTTGCCTCCTCCTCTTTGCTTAATAAACAGAACTCTGATGTTTACGTTTTGTGTCAGAGAATATTCGGTTAGTTGAACTGAGAAAACTAAAATGAAAAAGATCATTATGAGTTTCTATTTCATGGTAGATCATGAGTTATGATGTTTCTATTTTGCTCTTATTTGATCACCTCCACTATAAGTTTCTTTTAATGTGAATCAATAGAAAAAAAAAAGATAAAAATTTATCTCTAATAACATTTTTAACAGATTAGTATTTGAATGAAAATGATAAAGATCAATAAAATATCAGAGAATTGTGATTTTTAATTTAAAGGAACGCAACGAAATTTGCGTGTGGGTCCTAAATGGAAGTGAAAAACACACAGGATTACGGTATTATCAACGTTTTCTATATTATACTATTTTCTTCATTTTTTTATATAACAATAAGTCTAACGGATCGACTGATTGATTGAGGTTGAGGATATGTCGTGAGAAATTTTCAAATATGCAAATGAATATGAAAAGCTGATAATTTTAGAAAATAAATTAAAGTTCTAAAAAAGTTTTTACAAAGTTAATCCGGTTCATATTTTAGCAATTTCATTTATTTTTAATATTTATAATAAAAATTTTCATTAATT
>KN716252.1:111926-130819 GCA_000816705.1 Dictyocaulus viviparus | reverse complement strand
AAAAAAAAAAAAAAAAACAACGACGACGACAACAACAACAACAAACAAAAACAGCAACTAAAAATCGATAAGAAAATGATGAGTCTATTGGAAAACCTGCTTTATTCATTAAGTCAAATTATCAAAAACGAGTCAATTTCATTCAATTTGATTAGCAACAATCGGCGGCAATCGGTAGACGAGATTTATGTGGACGGTAAGATTTAAATCAAATCAAATCAGGATTCATAGCGAATTTTTATCCGACAAATATTCAAACGAATCATTAACGATACAAAATGATTTCAATTCATTCAATTTAATGATGTTAACGATCGGCAAACAATTTTATTTTCTTGGATGATCTTTGATTTACACTGTTTATCAACAATCACTTATAACTCTTCCTCATATTCAATCAATAACATCTGTTATTTGTCATACCATTAACGGTTTTTCCTCATTGTAGAACTCATCACACATTGAAATCATCAGATTCAAACTGTTTGTTTACATGAATTGATAGACTATTTGATTGATTATTGCAGTAAATAAACAATCGAAAAAATAAATTCACTATACAAAAATATCACTGAGAATTTGTTGAAGTAAAATTTTCTCTACGGCATCACTTAATCAAATTTCTATATTGTTTATTATTTTCAGCTTTGATGTATAGTAAAATAATTAAGCCATATTAACAATCGCTTTTGTTTTCTGTTTACTTCTATGATAGGTTGTTCCCACGATTGTGAGTTAAACACAAAGCTCACTATGAACTTCAGCAAAGAGTTTGACTCGCATCCAACAGTGATCGAAGCTGTCTGAGGTACTATCGATTGCACTCATATTGATGCTGAAATAAATTTCAGTATATCAAGAGTTACCAACGATATCGATAATCAAACCTTCAGCACAATTGTTAGTGGATTTTTGTGTGATGCGGGTTTGAGTTATATCTGAGTCTTTGAGTTTCATCATTAACTCAGCGATGTGGAATATTTTAAGCGTACTATAACCTTAATATTGTATTATGTTATTTCAGCTTAACAATGTTAAAACTTTCTCTGTTGATTCTCATCATCAACGTAACGTATCAAGATGGATTATTAAGAAAATGGCACCAAGGTAGAGATGATTTCATGCTAATTATATTCGAGGCAAAGTTTTTATGTTGAAAAACCAAAAAGATGAAGAAAAACAAAATAGAGAAATTTGTTGGATGTTGAGGTTCAAATATGAGGATCATTAAGGTGCGGTATACAAGGAACAAACACGCCAACAAATTCCCCTCAATATTCGTCAACAATCACAAATTCGAACTCAAGGATTTGATGTTGTTGATAAATTTAAAAATGTAAATATCGATCCTTTTCTTTTTTTTCCTCACTTAAAAACTCAATTCTCGAGGTAATTTCATTGTCGTTTTGTCTACAATATGCATATGTCTTCACGAAAATACCATAACGTCTCAACAGTAACGAGTAAGTTTTGTGAGGATTCACGTTGACGTTGCTGCTTAGCTGCTAACTGTGAGGCCGGTTATCAGATATGATAAGCTTTAGCGTTAATCAATACCGGCAGGAAGAGCCATTTGTGTTTATTGTGATATCGTTAAGGTGATTAATCAAGAGGTTGATTCATACGAAGATTTGAGGTGTTCAATATTAATATCAACACAGTACACCTTATCCTCTCAGATTGGAAATCACCTAATCCAGAGGTTTGGTGGTCTCAGCTAGCATTATGCCTCCTGATTAATCACACGTTGTTGAAAATTGAGTGAAATCATTTTGAGTTACACTAAATAAGATAAACATTTATAATACTAAATTATCTTGTACAACACATAAAATACTAACGTATCATTCCCTTGAAAAAAACTTCAATATTTTACATTCATATGGTCACCTTATTGGCATAGCAGGAGGCACGATACCCCATAATGTACCTCATAATATCTGTAGTGCGCCTCCTTAATATCTTCATATCCAAGATTTTTTTGTTCTTTAATACTTCTTCTGTGGAAGAAAATTTTATGGATCCCATCTTCTTTGAAATAACTATATTCTAAATAAGTGGATTCAATTCCTGTCCTCCTTGTTTTCTTTTCCCGAAGCACACATATTTGTAAAGAAAAGAGAGAATAATGTAGTGACAATAGGTCTCATTGTGATGTGGACGCACGGATCAGTAGGTGCTAGTTCGCAGCACCTCCCAGGCTTACCAAACCTCTCACATCCTTTCGGTGTTGGTAAAGTAGTAGTAAAGATGTCTGGAGCAAATTGTTCACCTCAAATGTTTGAATAGAACTGAATCGCATTCAACCACCTTCCCGATATCAAGGTGAGGTCGAATGCGTGGGTGGAAAATGTTAATTGTTCAAGTAACCCACCGACCTTGACCAATGCCTAAGGCTATCTTATCTTAGCTTACATTTTTGCAGACGAACATAAAATACGAGACACCACCGACAAAAGGAGAAGGATTGACTCGCTATTATTATCCACCTCATGAACGTCTTCCACTCGAAAAGTGTTTTTATAATCCCTCAGGTATGCAATAAGGAAAACTAATGTATAATTTCCAACCCTGACTTCTTTTAAATAAATTTTTTTAAATCAATAATAATATGAGTTCATAAGCTGAGTTTATAAGTATTGATTTTTTCACGTGCTAATCTGTTCAATCGTACTATCTAAAAACCTCTTCTTGATAGAATAGCCTCACTTCACCATCTAGCATTTGTATTCTCTCAGTGATTGAAAACAAGGTCGAGTAGAAACCTATGAACTTCCTGTCTTTTCTCAGGGCACGTGAGGGTAATTTATCCAAAAAATCTCTTGTTTTGAAGACCTATTGAGGATCATAATTTTCTTCTGAAAGCTTCGTAGCAATGTCTAATGATCAATCGGCAGATGGTTTTTTGTAATGCGCTTGATGTATATTTGATGTAGAACCACTTACGATTCTTATCCGCCACTTATCCTCACTCACCCTCATTATCCTACATAACTTTTACTACATAAATGCGTCTCTAATCATAAGATTGTTGATGCTAAGTAAAAGTAAAACTTCTCAGCTATCATTCTTGATTAAGTAACACGATGAACACTTCCATAGACTATTACATAGAACGCTTTGTCCAATACTATTCCTAGTGACTCCTCATAGTATTTGAGTGACGTCATTAAGCGTCAAAGATGTATGATAATAAGCAAGAAACTTATGACCTAGATGATGACTTATGAGTTAGACTTATAACCTTACCTGTAGACTCGATAGCTCAGTTAATTGAACATGAGAGTTCTAAGCCTAAGCAAGAGGTTGGAGTCATCTATGAGGCTCTAGTTGATTTGTATTCAAATACACATTCGATAATCCATTTTTTTTTGTTGCTGCAGTGTTTCTCAATTGTACTTTGCTGTTGTAACATAGAAATAAGCTGCATAATATCACAAAATGTATTGCAATGACAATAGCTTGAGGGTTACACGATCTGTTTTCTATTGAAAGTAAGTTAAGCGTTAGTAAAGTATCCATTTTCTATACACATAGTCGTCATGAGGTTCAACTTGAGGCCAGTTTTTTT
The DNA here is from genome assembly GCA_000816705.1 of Dictyocaulus viviparus. Taxonomy (NCBI): domain Eukaryota; kingdom Metazoa; phylum Nematoda; class Chromadorea; order Rhabditida; family Metastrongylidae; genus Dictyocaulus; species Dictyocaulus viviparus. Next base: position 127,248 of record KN716252.1, on the reverse strand, counting down.
CACAAGCATAATCGGAGCCGAATAGGAATCATTTCCAGTGTTTGATGTTCGGCTTCATTAATGGTGTCATCTATCACATATCATCATCAGCAAATCAAAGATATTAAAGTTGCTGACCGTCGATTTTCACTCCCATACCTCCTTGCCCTAGTTGTCGCTTGATGTTCACAACAGCAACTGTGTGAGCAGTTTCAGGAGAGGGTCTGACTACTGAGTTCGCTATTCCTTCAGGGTCGGTAAATTGGTGCTATGAAAACCTGCAATAACTCACAAACTACACTCACATTCACTCACCTCAATGAAATCACGTTCAATACGAATATGTGAGTGTATAGTATAGATATTGATCAACGTCAAACCCTATCATATTTTTCTATCAAAAGAATCCCACATCCATTGAAAAGTTGAGGACCTATGCAATGATGAGTTATCCTGAGTCATTTTGTTCGCCATGATAAACTCACATAGTCATTCATTGAATTCAAATATGGTCTCAGCTTCTCAGCTTCTCAGCTTCTGAAATGATTTTGGGGTCAACCTAGCAATCTTATGGTGATGAAAAGCTTTAATAGCTTGAGCGCGGATTCGAACTGAACCATGATTTTGCATAGCTACGACGTTAACCACTTCCTCTTGCGACAGATGAGTTCACCCTTCAGAAATATTCATTGTAATGTGTTTAAATTACAATTTTGTTACAGTTTTATAAACGTAGTAATGTAATGTCCAAGTTGTTAAGCATTTCCTGAATTTATAAACAAATGCATATTTTTCACAGCCATTTTTATTTATTTCTTTTAGCTTGTAATGGCGCTGAGTTAAACGCATAACTTGGAACCTCAGGCGGGAGGTTGTCACCAAAGTATGTTCCGCCTAAGGTACTAAGTTTTGCGATTAACTCAACATCATTGAGGATACAAATTTTCATGTTCAGGTTATGTGTGCTGTAATGAGGAACTCAATGAATTAATTCTAAAAACATATGCTGAATTACAAGCCAGTTCTAATTTTAACTCATGTAATCTTCAAAAAATCGCTAACTTATTACAGGTAAAATTTATTTGTTAAAAACAAAAAGTAGAAATGAGGAAAAGAGTTCTAAATGTCTTGTGTTTCTAATATTCAATGTTCCTTTCTATGCTTAATGCTTTTAGTTCAAAGCTGTTACCAAATCACAGAGAAAACATTTCATAAACAAAATTTCCTGGACCAAGATATCCATTCATAGCAAAAGCATCTGTAGATATTTATTTTAATAAAAAAATCAATCAATATCCAGAATGATTCATGGCTTAATAGTTCGTGAAATTGAAACGAGGGAGAGTTTATTGTCAAACAGCAGATGTTATCACTCATCGACAAGTCGGCCCTCACATTTATATTGATAGAATCTCAGATTAAGCTCGATTTTATTCTTAAAAAGTCAGATAGCTTAGCAATTAATAATCAAACTCTCTTCTAGATGTTTATATTGAAATCGAATGATAAGAAATTGTTCACGGATTGAGGGAATAGAGGCAATTCTTTCAATAGTTCTGAAAAGGAATAAGCTTCGCAGTCCATCCTGAAAAATTATTTATTCATGCCTATTGTATAGTAACATGAAATGATGGAACCCTCACCTCTAGGCCTAAACTGAAATGAAATCATAGCTCCTCATAGAGAGAGGAAAAGGAGGTGATTTCTTCGATAACTTCATGAAGAAGTATATTACTCAGTCGATCCTAAGGAATTCTCGCCATCTATGGTTATGCCATCTTCATGCAGAGCATAGCAAGCTATGTAGAGCTTAAAAGCACAAGAAATAAGCTTATACCAGGCTTTATCAATCCTACATCAAGCCCTACCAAGTAAAAGCTAGAGCTAGGCTAATTTTCCTAAGAATTAACCCTCAAGAGGTCAAAATAAGACGCAAGATTATATTTTTTCAACTCCTGACGAGACACATCGTCACTCGGCATTGTTTTCAGAAACATATTTGATTTTTCTTTACATATTTCACTTGTATTTACATATTTGTATAGTAATTTTAAGCTTCGTTCCGAAACCAAATTCAACAAAAGCTTTGAGACCATAGTTGGCTTCGATGATTTTGCTCAAAAAGTACACTTCAATGGCGATTTGATCTGCAAAGTCAAACTGAATGGACGGTGAATTTTTCTGTTCTATTTTTTTTTCCTCACTACTTATCTTCGTGACTATCAACCAAATGAGCCAAATATTATTAAAATTCACTCATTGACATATCGCACAAATTGTTAATGATATCTGCGTTGATCGTTAAAAATCAGTATATAACGAAAATGTTTCGAGATAATACGCCTGAGTTTTTAATCGTTTACATGTATTTGAGGTACAGAAACTTCTTGAGGTACACCTCCTAAGGTGCACTTTTGAACTGTGAACGTTGAATAAGATAGACGTAGTAATAATGAAAATCTATAGTGTTTTTAGTTATACGCAACTAAATTTAGATTTATGCTTGCGTACGCGACCGCACGCGACGTACACGAGGAGCAGTTGTCACCAATTGGCTATTACGCCAACTACACACCAATTGCTAAGAACCGATATCAGCTTAATCCTGCAAATGTCATCCGAATCTGATAAACATATAAATAATCGCTCATTCTGCTCAATTTGATACCATGATATAAACACTCCGTCTTCTCTTATTCCATTGGCGAATGAAACGAGGAAAATAGGCAATTGGTCAAAAGTGATGAGGGAAAACATATTTTTGACCTCACCGTACTCATCAATGATACCAAAGAATATATAATCTAAGAGGTAGAAACATGATGAACAATTGAAAAAGCCAATTGAAAAATTATTACATTGAAACGAAAAAGAAGAATAATCTATAAGCAACATTTATTTGTTTGCTTAAAATTTTTCGTTATCTCTTATTACTCATCAACCTTTAATTCTTGCTTCCCTCAATACGAACTCAACAGTTTGTTTCAATATTTTGATCGATAAATGATAATGAAATCTTCTAAGCAGAAATGCATAGAAGCATTTCATAATTAGAAAGTTAATACATCAATGTCTAATAAATATTCAAATCGTTAATTTCATTCAACTAAACTTATCGTCATTACTGCAAAAATCGGTCATTGTAAAAGTAATAAAATTACTCTATAATTTGTCCAATTCACTTCCAATACAGCACTTCTGATCTGAGTATTTGAGGTAGAAGGGTGAATGCGAACAGTGAGGGAGAAGGTTACTGCGAACAATAACATTTGCATATTTTGTTTCAGAACTATGATTCACAGTTATATGAGTGATTCATATCGAACTATAAAGAGGAATTTAACTATAAAGTCACTCATTTTTAATGATACTACCTCGAAATTCACTATTACCAAATTGCTCCATTGTTTGTAGGAATACCTCACATTAATGAGTTACTCATAGCCATATTTTTACTCTAAAAGCAGACAAAAAATAACTTCTTCACAGCTATATAGCTCTAACATATCACCCATTCAATCATGATACAATGAATCCTATACAATGTACTAAAAACAAAATTGATATCAACTGTTTGTCGTCAATTATAGTGTTCGTGTCGTTTTGACACAGAATCTGTTTCTGCGAACGCTTGAATGTAAGCAATTAAATGATGCTGTTGCCTAACGTATTTCGTAATGCGATGAAACAGCAGTGTTCTTCTGGAACGTTCGTAGTGGGACGTAAATTTATGATTTATTTCGTTCAGAATTCACTTGGTTTTGTAAATTATCGATTATTTCCCTATTGTAGTTATGTAGGCTTCGATGTTATTTGAATATTATTGAGTGGAAGGAATATTGTTAGCGGCGATTAAATGATTATACGTGCTTGATAGCTGCTCAGTTCCCCTATTGTTCTGATTCTATTTACCTCAACATATTTTATATGTATTTTGTTGATAGAAATGAACTTAGTATTTGAACGTTTTTATGAATTGTTTACAATTTGTTTTTCCTTTCATTGTCCAGTATTTTAAATGTTACGATTAGATCTCCTGTTCGCGTGTATAGTACTGGTTAATATTTAAATTCAAAACAATGTTTTCTGTTCCTTCAAAGCTTTAGCAATGTTTTACCCCTAAAGAAATTGTATATGTTATGCTTATTATACTCACGCTGCTTTCTAGTTATTCTCCACCAAGTTCACTAATTAAATATTAAGTCAGTGTGGTAAGGATTTCACTCATACTTTGTTTTACTAAGATATCCTAATAACTTATTAGATGAGGTGTTGATTGATTTTATGTACAAGTTTATTTATTTTGCTAAGCAAATTTCACCGTATTTTACTACGTTTCTTTTGAGCGGCAAGCTATAGCAATCCTTCAATGCGTAACATTGGTGTACAAATATATTTTGCATTGCATTCACATGCATCAGTTGCACTCGTTGTTGTGGTTTGGAGGTCAATGTGTTATTCATTGAGGCAGAGTACGTTCAGGAAATCAACCAAAGCCATTCAACGTTACTATGTACTATTTATTTTGCTATTAGAGATGCCTGCACTGCACTGTTTACTCCATATTTTTTCTCACGCAGAGTATTTTCGATCGTCGTTTAGATAGCCAGCCGCCTTTGAAATCTGTGTGGAGGGAAATGATGTTTGTGCTAATCCCCTCTGTTCTCCTCCTATCTGTTTGTTTTTCGATCTCAGTGCATATCTGCATGGTTTTTTGCATTGTCTTACTTTTAGCGGTCTGATTTTACATATTCTCCACTTTTTTTGAAACAGGTGTAAATGTTCAGCTTCACAAACGCTCTTCGAATTATTATCATTATTTCATTGTTAGGAAACTACCATTATTATGCGCTTTTTTTCGTTTCAACATAACATAATGACTGGTGATGGAAGGGGACAATTGTTGACGTGCCCAAAAGCTTATGTAGCTTAATATTGCATTAGTTCTTTCTAAAAGTCCTATATATTGATAATTTTATAGGTTAAATCGTATTGACAATCACTTTTTTTTGCATTTGAAGTTCAGTTTCAATCAACATGCACTTCTTTTTCATCTTCATATGCTGGTGAATGTATAATGTTTAGTGTTGATACACATCCGTGGATCCTTTGTTTAAATCAATACCAGTGCGATTTTGTATATTCAGGGCAAATTTGCCAAAAAAAGAAGGATTTAGTAACTCTACTAAAGAAGATAAAACTTTAGCTTCATAATCTTCTAGTTAATGTGTCAAATGCGTTTGTTTTCCTCTTATTCTTTTTTGAAAATCTGCTGTGGTTTTACATAACAAAGAGTGTGTTGGACAAAATATTATATATTATTTGCGCAACTTTAATATGCACATATTGAATAGCGTCAAAATACTTTCCATACTAATCGATGATTTTTTTTAGTTTGAAGTAGACTTATGTGCTCTTACAATATTTTGATCTTGTTCATTGGCTTACACAGAGTATATTCTCCGATTCATGAATGCAATGCTTTAATTTCAAAGTAATCATGCAACATACCTAATCTGAATATATGAGTGAGGTTACTGAGAACACTTGTAAGTGATGTTACCGCGATATCTAACTCGTGTACTTGTCATGTTTCAAACTGCACAAGCAGTGCTCGTCACCATGTCTTGTAAACGTGAATCCAAGCGACATTTAAGCTGCATTTATAGCATGTCGGAATATGCAGCAGCGCCTCCGGAAATTCCGTTCCGTCTTGGGAACGGTGTAGAGTTGCCACCGTTTCGCACAGTTGACGATTTCATTCTAGGCAAAGCTCGTTTTGAGGTAAGTTCTAGCTCATATCTGTACCAGCCTATTATGCCTTCCAATTTTGTTAGACTTTTGTTATTGTATTGAATCATTTCATGTTACAACATAACGTTGTATGTCGTTCTTCCTCAGAAATCGACCTTTATATTACAGCATAAGGTCTTAATGATTACAACTAGTTTCATATTGATATTTCCACTGGTTTTTGAAATAGTGCAAATCATTTACATGACTACTGGTAATGTCAAAGGATTTTTCGACCAATTTCAGAATTGGTGATATTCTTGTGACTTGTGTTCTTACATGAGCTATAGAAATTTTAGTGTTTCATGAGTTCTTCAAGTGACTTGGAAATCAATGATATTACGTATTAGTTAGAATGCTTCTGGTTTATCTAATCGAAAAAATCGATTTATGTCCCGTAGTTAGTGAAGCTGTTTAAAGTAGCGCGAAAATGATGGTCGTTAAGGGTCTGTTTTGGTGCAATAAGTGCTTGTTGGTAGCCATAGCTTTTTTTTTTCTGAACATCATAAATACTTAATGTGACTATCGCCATTGCTTCATTGCTTTTTTAAATCCACCCCTGTGCACTTTTATCTAATCATAAAGTAAGTTTTTTTTTTACTAAAAATAGGTAAGTTTCTTTGTCTTGATGAAGATAAGAATTTGGTTCTCATGTAGTTGTGAGTATGAGTACAAAGATAACCTTAGATAACATCAGTGAATTACTTTTATCATTTGATGTAAGCACACACTTTATATTGGTCCCAGAATGTTAAACGCATTAATACAGTTGATGAGGTGTGGATATATTGCTCAGTTTGTACAATCTTATGCTGAATTTTAGCTTCCACCTTACAATGATCTACAGCGCTGGAATAATCGTATCATATCGAATCTTCTTTACTATCAAACAAACTACTTTGTTTTCTTCGTTGTTCTATTCATTTTACAGAGTTTCCTTAATTCTCAGGTAGGCGGACAATTTTTCTTTCAAAATAACGATTGTTTATTTATTGTATTTATTTAAGCAAGTATAATGTAATTTCAGAATTTGGTGTTCCAGGATTTGGCTCTTGGTTTGTCTGCTATTTTAGTTGTTGCTGGTGTAGTTATCTTTGCTATTTCGGACAATCCATCGTTTTACCAGGTATATCTGGAAAGATTAATGCAATTTCAAATTCTTGCTTCATTCTAGGTTTTGAGTGCAACTTGTTCTAAGAAATGTATGGTATCTGTCAGTTTAATAAGTGGGATATTAAACTGTAGAATTGCTTAAAAACTTCATATTCTTTCATTTGAACTTCCTTCAACATGAGCGTTACTTACCAGCTACGTAAAAAGTAGATCATTAAATAATTGTGCCGAATTTTGTCTCTGTATTACAAAGTATGTATTTTACTTCTTATCTAATATTGTACAAGTAATTTTTTAATAATCTTCTAGAAGGCATCCATGTGCTATATTTTTCTTGCTGCAGGTGCTTAGCGGGAAACTCATTCCACATTTTTGATTGCGTTGAATATATCGGTTTCTCTATTAGTGCAATTGCAATTACTATATCTAAATTGAACTATTTACTTAATAATATAGTGGGGCATTAATATATTATTGAATCGATAATGTATTTTTGTTTTATTATTGTACATTCGTTCAAAAGTGCAGAGATCTAATTAAACAAGTTATTTAGACTCGTCGCGACCATCCATTGATAACTCTTGGAGCAATAATCCTTGCCTGTTATTTTTTCATACAAGTTCTACCCTCTGTGCTTACTGTACTGTTCAGGTATTAACCAGTGCCCCATTACTTTTTTGAAATTTAACACGCTTGTTTGTTATTTTTATTTCGCCATTATTGAAATACCTTATTTTTCAGTGTTCTCCTTCCATGGTTCCTCATTCTGTGCCATGCTTCAGTCCGTCTCCGTGATTTTATGTCTAAAGTGACTCAAACTGCTGAGAAGTGAGTATTTTGGAAAGCTTGCAACATAATATATTCACTCTCATTTTTCAATTTTATTTTTATTTTGATGTATTGAGCTTTTCAAAGTTGTTGTCGCTATAACAAGAAAGAACAGAAGTCTTTTTTCTTGTCCATTTCGCAAGAGTTCTTTTCTTAAGATCTTTTTCTTTAGTACCACTACGTTCATATTTTGCTAAGATTGTGTCGACTTCTTCGACAATTGATGATCGAAACCATTTTCAATTTTTTAGGCTAGGTTTGCGCACAACAGTGATGGGACGTCTTCTGAACATTTGTGGTATCACAGTGAAAACGTAGACATCTCTATGGAGGGCTTTTAAACCTAAATGGAATGGCATCTGCTTTGTATTGATGGTTCGGGAATGATATTGTGCAGCTTCATTTTTCTTTTCTTTTTCTTCATTATCGGCTTTTATTCTACATTTAGACGCTACATGTCTCTTCTTTCTAGTAGTTACGGACGTATAATGTAAGCTTTACGAATTGCTCTTGATTGAACGGATTTTTCAAGCATGCCCTATTCTTTATAGCATATCTTTGTTTTTTCATAAGATTCTCGGTTTACTTTACTCTGTTGTCAATTTGTAAATGAAGATTGTTAACAAATTATGTGTTACCAGGACAAATACAAACCTAATGAGCAATTTAGAGGGAGAAGGTAATTTTATAGGAAGGTCTTTATTACAAAAGAGCAGGTAATATCTATCTTGATAGGTTGCCAGTTACGTTCGCTCCATTTGAATTCCAACTAGCTATTACTCTTGGGTGTAAGCTTTGTACGTCAAGTAGAAATGGCTTGTATTGTTTCTATTAACATAGATTAATTCTATTTAATCCACTAAGATTTCTACTTGTGAGTTTTGTTACGTAGTTTGCGTAAAGTATAACATTTTTTTGACAACAGGCTTCAGAATTCCTGCCATGGAAGTTTAAGTGCAGTTGGCTTAGTAAATTTTACTTCAAAACAACCTAATCGAGGCATTGAAAGAGTCTCAGTTCATGCGTAAAATGGTTAAGCTTATTCTTACAAGTTGAAACAAATTACTACTATTACTATTAGTATTACTTCCACTTATAAACAAAGTGTTATTTCTCTTCAATGAAGGAAAGACGAGGAATCTTAAGCCTATATGTTTTTTGTATGTTTGTGCTTTTTAGTGTTTCACTCTTTCATGCTTATGATGTCATCGAAATACCAGAATATTCGTTTACAATAGTATAAAAGAAACAAGTTGGCCATTATAATAACGTAGCTCCAGTATGGTCATTTCTAGTTCCCATTCGAATCGGTCTCCATTTTGAGAATTCGCCAACTGGTCGTTGATATCCATCAACAAGTTGAACTAGATTAAGTCATCCTCAATATTTTGATTAGTAAAGCCTGTGCAGCAATTCTTGCTACTTCCCATCCATTCACCAATAATAAACCACCTTTCAATATAATGATAATGATGATCCTACATATCATAAATACATATCATTCATAACATTCTGATAGGATCAAACTATAAAAGGGCTTTAGCTCTTCAACCTTACTTTTATTTTCACTTGCCTCTATTCCTCCACCTCGCTGGACTGGACTTCACTCTGTCTCTGGACCTCATCACACTTCTACTCTTCCATCGACTCTCCTATACCTCTCCTCACTCTCTCTCAGGAAAGGACTCTTTCTTCTACATTTGTTTTGTATTCGTATCGCTATCGAAACGATACTTTCTATTCTTTCTATTTTATAATAAAGGTTTATTATCCAAGTTTGAGGTAAATCACCCAACTTTGGGATAAACCATACGGCTATCGAACCCGAGCCAACATAGCCTGTTCGTATCAGTAACCTCATCCTATGATTATTCTATTCGTCTCGTAGTGGTTAACCGAATATTTTGGTCCTTGAGTCTCACTCCGTCGTTCGTATTCATTTGTTGATAAAATCATCAACGCGCTTTAAAAATATCGACGGCTTGAAAATGTAGGGCATTTAGAGGAAATTTAACTCACTTGATCACTTCTACTGGTTAATGTTGACTTTTCTAAAGAAGAATTCAAAGAGCAAGCTTTCTATTATTAGCTAGCATTCCTATCTAGCTTTCTAAACGTGTTCTAAAGTTTTGAGGTGTTGATTATTTCAAATTCTGAAGATGAATTCAACGAGAGTTACAATGAAATATTACAATTTTATTCATTGTGGAATTTCCTGATGCTCTCTTCAAACGGAATTCTCACTTTTACAGTGGATTCATTAAGATCAAAGATCAAATGGAGTTTATTTTAAATCTCTCTTGACAATCAACACAGGGATTTACTAGTTCTTCCTTTAATCCCTCATATTCAAATACCAAAGTTTTTTTTTTTCCATCTGATCCCACTTTAACGAAGTGAATTGTGAGGTGAAATGAACTGAAAATCATTTAAATGATTCAAGCCATTTGGAATATTCCACATGTAATTTGTTTATATTTGTGACTAAATTCGTATCAATAATAAGTGGATACAGTTTTGTTAAAAGGTTGTAAGCTAGTTGTAAGCTTATTTTTCCTACACACAAAAAGGAATCCTCATCTCCAGAAAACCATTACCCTCCATGATGATCTTTGCTTGAGATCGAGATTTCTATTTTCTGTATATCGACGATCATGAACAAGCGATTTTTCGATGAGGTAAATTAAGAACAATTCGAGTATTCGTATCATTCAAAACATGAATAATAAATTACTAGTGTTGGAAAAAAAGCTAATCTCGATGACCACTTCGCTAAAAATTTTTTCATCATCCCTTCGATTATGTAAATGTATCTAAAAGTAAATTGTGTTTCTCAATTTTTACTCACTTCCTACACATACTTTTCAATCGATGATTTTTCTTTATTGTAGTTAAACTACAAATTCCCTTCGAACGGGTCAAAATTACATGTACTGAAAGTACTGAACTGATCGCACACAGGACTTTAAAACTCTTCTACAACTTCCTAAAACTTCTAACTTTAAAACTCTTCTACTTTTTACATCATGCATTACTTGAAGCACATTGATAAAAAGTGGCTAGAGTGATACGCTGATCCTAATCAGTTACGTAGGTTCGATGACGACCATAGGGTTAGAAAGCCCGCCTGCCCTCTAGGATATCACATTGATATCGAATGTGTAAACGCATTCCACAGAGGTTCATTTTCTAGCTTCTTTTATATTACATGGATCACACTTTATCAATTGATGATATTTTCCCTAGTAATTTTGCTGATTACAGAGAAGTTCAATGAATTAGACTGAGAACTCATTTAGCACTCATGATTTTACTCCCAAAACTTGAATTATATAATTGAATTTCCGCAACTTAGCAGCTTGTTGATGATCTCAAACGTTACTCCTATCCTCAAGAAGGAGCACTTGTCATACCTTTCCATTCTGGAAAGAATATCCGTCTCTACTGCTGTATCCTCAAGGATAATGAAGCCGTATGTAAATGTGATTGCTCCTAATTCTTCATTATAGTCTTATGTTCTTTACCTGTAGTAATAAATTCCTTTTCTTATCTGATTTTCAGTCACTTAGACCAACAAAAAGAATTTCAAATGGGACGACGAGGTGTTTTTGAGTGACAACTATCGATGGTTTAACAAATGATTGTTACCTTTCGATTCGAATATCGGCTAATGACGGCAATTTTTTACGATGGGTAGTGAAACAATTACTATAGAAAGTGTGCAGATCGATTGGTGAAACACCTGATTCGTAAATCATCAAAATGCTTGCCATACTAATGAGGTAACGAGTCAATAAAACCATTTTACTATTGTTTTTCTGTTATTTTTAGAACTATTAATTCATTAATATTCGGTGAAGCATAGAAGGTTGATTGATAGTGAGAGATGAGGGAAATATCGATTGTGTTGAAATGAATTATTGCACTTAACTGTTATATATGTGATCCATACATCTACGTATCTACTCATAAGAAATCTCAGTTATAAAAATTTGAAATTAAAGCAGCATTATTGGAGGAAATCGCATAGAGGTAGAGTTCGATTAAAGGAAGGCATTCGGTGTTACCGAAAGATTGTCTTGACCTTGTCATGACGGCGCGTGCATGCTAATGAGTATGTGGATGTTAATCGACGAGCCGGTCTGATTCGCTTTGTCAACACCATCACAACCGACGCGACTCGACGGACCAATCAGATAGACGACGAACGTTTCGTTTTAATAATAGGCTCATCAATTCGGATAATATACTGACCACATTCATTTAGTTTACTAAAAGCTACTTAAGACCATCTGCTGAACGATTCCTTGGCTTCACAACAATCTTTTTTCCTTCCTTCTATCAGGCCTAGTGAAAAATTTACAGTATACTTAGTATTAAGATTGATAATAAGCTTGTTTATACTTTAAAGACTCCTCAATTGAGTATCTCATTCATTCTACAATACATCTTTATTATGACACATTATGAAAGTACTGTAATGACTAAGTGATATCTTTAATATTGAACTACAAAACTAAGCACAATATAATCAAATATAAAAGTTTCTATACGCTAAAATAAATCGTATACCTCAAATACCTCAATATCTGAGCGCAATTCACTTGAAAAGAACTCCTATTGTGCCATCATCGTAACCTGAGGTCGTCACACAGTTAGATCAAAGCATTTGTGGTAAGCCAGATTGTCATATGTTATTTATTTATAATGATACTAGTATTATCCTCGAGCATAGCTAACAAATCACATTTTTCTTGTACTGTCCGTCCGTCCATTCGTCACTCAGTCAAGTGAACTCGCTTTTGAGTCAGTAGTCTGGCATCTTATAGTGTTCTACTTTTTTTTTGTTTAATATTACACATAACAACTATTTTAATGGTTGAATCGCCTATTTTTACAAATCATTTAAGCATTAGCTTTTTCTTTCTATTCTTGTTCTTGTAGCTCAACGGTTTTGTACGTGATAATGATGCTGATGGTGATGATCTTCGTGCATGTTGATATCGCTTAGTTCTATTCTATAAACTGTTGATCGTCTACAGCTCTTGTTAACGTACATTGTTGACGTGGGTAAATATTTACAAAATATCTTTATAGAATAATGAGCTTCTCAGTCTTTTGACAATGACGTCATCTTGATTTCCATAAATCTCGCCTGCCAGCTTTTTCTTAATCACCGCTACATCTCTTATCGGACATCATTCGACTATTGTCATATTTCACATATGACCTCATCTATGAGAGTCTTAAATGAGGTTATCATCTTCAAAAAAATCTCGATATCGATAAAATTTTCAGTACTGAGTTCATAATGGTACAAATCGATTTTGTTTTTTCATATTATTAATATATTTACCAACAAGTGATCATACTCGAAATGATCACACACCTATGAAATATACCGGGATTTGTTTACGATCAACTTGTTGACAAAAACATTTGTGATCTACTATATATGCCTAAGGCGTTATAGATCAAATGTGCACAATTGCACTTCTCAATAAATGAGCACATAGCAAAATTCTGTATTTTATTTATTTATTTGCATTTTATTTTTTATTTATTTCACGCTTATTTATTTATCTGATTGTCGATAACTGATCTTTGCGTTCATTTGAGTTCAATAACTCATAACTCATTTGTAATAATGACATTATATTAACAAATTGTATTTCAAAATAACTGGTTTAGTTCAGCATATAATCAAGAATTCAAATATATTTATTAGATACATATTATTTATAGGTGAGATACAAAAAAAAATCAATACCATTATAATATCGTATCAAGTCGATCGATATTTTTATGAATTTTGCATTTTTGATGATTTTTAATGACTTTTTTTTTCTATTTATGTTAATGTTTTTTCATCAATAAAAACGAAACAGTTTAAAATTGATTTGTAATCGGATTCAATTTCCTCGTATAAGTTCGACTGACTAGTTTTTCCCTCAATAAATCAGTTCACTTTTGTTAGTTTATTTCTTTTCGATGAACGAGTCATAAGGAGGTATAAAATTTATGCAGAAAAAAAAAATCAATAGAATAGTTATTGAACGTATCTAATATGAATAACGAAGAATTATTCTTTCTCTAAATCGTTATTTTTGTTATATTCCCTCACAAATAAGTGAAAAAAAGTTTACTCTATTATACAAATATATAAAATATGAGGAGGAAAAATCTTAAACAATAAAATATTTGAAAAAAAAACACTTTATATCAAAAATAGACACCTTGAATAAGCAATGAAAGAAAAAATGAGGAAGTTCTATGAGGAAAGAGGACTGATTTTGGAAACAATGGATAAGTGCGAGTCTTAAGAGTGCCTTACTCAGTGTCATCATTGATTTTTCATTTTCAGCTGGTTGATCAAATGACAACGAAAACAATCAATATCTATTATTTGCATAAGAATTGGTCGTGATGGCGAAAATCTGTAGGCGTGTGTACCGTACTGTCGCTTTATTGAATTACTTGTAGTATTCTATTTAACGAAAAGAAAAAACGTGTTCCCTCATTTCTTTCTTGTTCGTTATTCGCATCCTCATACAAATCAATCGATACTCCAATACAATTTCAATTTCATCAATAAGTCTCTGTACTTAGAAATATCAGAAATCGTCTTCAAATTCTTAAAAACTTATCGATCAATTTTTAAATATCTATGAGATCCCATAAATCACCTATTCGTCTTGATCGATTGATTTATCGAATGAATAGTTAAATCGGAAAGTATGGTTGATATGTGGCTGAATCGATTAAATAATGTTTTTGTCCGAAAAAAAAAGCGAGGATTAATCAATTCATATTTTAATCGTGTAGAGGTATTAAAAAAGTTGACGGATTACAATCAATTCAACGAAAATAGCAGTGAGACAATTATTTCAATCATTATAAGCTGTGATCTACTACTAATCGATAACCATTCAAAGAATTACGACAATTCTTTTGGATTACTTAATAAATTTATAATCAACAATATAAATGTACTAAGCTACATTATTATTTGTAATGTATTTGTAAGTATGAGTTAAGTTTGTTTCTATATGCTTAAATGATCTAAACATTCCTTAATTAATATGAGTGATTGATAGTTGTCGGTATTGTTCTGCGTCAACCCTCACTCAATGAGTCTGTGAGGGTAAGATACAAGCATGCTCGGTCTGCTTAAAACACACACATACCAAATACAAGCATAACGTTTCGATCTATCAATAACCACTATTTGAATAGTTCTCAGGAATCTTAGTCTAGAATTCAATCAAGCACTTTATAGTGATTTAAATTTCGCGCTCTACGATTTTTTTTCTCGATATGTTAAAGTCATTTTTGTTATGTCTATGTTCCACATTAGGATTTCAGTTGGGATGTGAACGGAATGAGACGGGTCGATTGTAAGCTTTTTTTCACCTCAATGTACCTCCTCATACTCGAGAAAATCACTTTGTCTCATTTTATTCATTACAACAAAGCGCTGTTTGTATTATTAAAAATTAGAGGCTAATTAAATCTTATGAACTGCCCCTTCTTATATAAAATTCATGTCATTTTAAAACTAATTTTTATTGTTTTTATTTACATATTTTATTTATATATATATATATAT
>KN716252.1:92101-111819 GCA_000816705.1 Dictyocaulus viviparus | reverse complement strand
TATATATAGTATATTATATATATATTATTATTTTATTTTTATATGTTTTATGATATTTTTATTTTATTATATTTTATTTTATTCATTGTTTTTTTGTTTTATTTTATTTCTTATATGTATACACTACGATATTTCTTATTACGATTGTTTGTTATTTTCGAAAACCTTGAAACCTCATCGAAAAAATCAATAGTCCTTAATAACCTCATATAGTTTCATATTATACCTTTTACATCCTTAACCATAATCTATAAGGGGAAAAAAAACAAAGAAGGAAAATTTTGGAGCCACATTTTCTCTACTCCTCTATGAGGTAATCCCTCATCTCTAATAGTAACATTTGAGGTCATCAACCTCTATTTAGCAACGGTTTAAAATATAAATATAAACATAGCCATATTCAGAAATGTAAGCGAAATCATAAGTTCTTTTTAAACTGAGGAAAATTTCAAGCATAATAATTACTCATCGATTCTCTCTCAATCAGCTGATACTTAATATTTTTTATTCTTTTTAATATTTTCAAAACTTAATATTTCATATGTATTCTTAATATTTTATATTGCTATGTATATGACCTCTATTGAAATACCTCTGTAGAACTTTCTATTAGTACGCAGTTACCAATCAATCAATAACACTTTTTACCAATCGTTTTCTATTTTGACGTCATTTAGAGGTGAATAATAATTGGCAATAAATCACATCGTATGGAGGACGATATTGATCGTCATCTGTACCACAATAATAAACAGGAAACAACAATCGAACATTCATCAGAAAGATTGGGATTATCGGACGATGACGACGGATACGGTTATCACACACCGAAAAACATATTCAATGTTGAAATTTCAAGGTTTATTCGTTATCGTTGTTATTGTTGTTGTTGTTATTGTTGATCAAGTTGTTGCGGTCTTTTTAAAACACTCATAATGTAGCCAATCAAACTCATAAAGCGTGCCGACATTCTGTGAGGTGAATAGAGAACTCACTCGGTAAAGTATGTCACCCGGATTTAAGCTTCAATTTCTTCTGTTGATAAAGTAATCTTCTTCTTAAGAATAAGCCGTAAAACTCAAAGCTTTTAAGCAATCAAGAATTAACTCTTATCTAGAACACTCATTTTTCACATAAAGAAGCAGAAAAAGTAGATCAAAGATCTCGTTGAGCAAAAATTTCGATGATATAGGGTATGACAAAAGTTCATTCAAAAGTTATTTCCATTCGAAATGTTTTCTTGATTGTGAAACCTCATGGTGACAGATTGCCATAAGGTTTTTGTTAGTGAAATCCTATTCCAGATTATCACAAAAGCACCTCCTATGTACAACATCTCGTCCACCACCTCCTACAAGTGAATCTGAGGTTGATAATGCTGATGATGATGATGATGAGGATCATTATTCAACAATTAGAAAAACATCACCACAAAAATCGTCTATGATGAAGAACTTGGAATCAGTGATAGAAATCAGCAGCACAACTACACAACAGAAACGAAGGTAGAACATTAATAATTCATTTGAGTGACATATAAGTTACTTTTCTTTTGTTCCTCTCTTTGGAACTTGTTCAGTTCTTTTCTGATTGCTCAAGATTTCATATGTGTGCTTCTTATTGAAATAAGCTTAAATCAACTACGTCTTTTCTGACAAAGTATCACTCAAAATTATGCTAATATTGATTCAGGCCACCACTGTTCTACCGTGATCTAAGCATGGACGATATGCTTCGTGAATTAGAAGCTATTCCGTTTCTACAGAAATTCTCGTTGTTTGACGTTTATCGGAAGTCGATCACGTCGACATTGCTCTTTGTATTTCATTCTTTTTACTAGTCATTTTTGGTATTTTTGGTTTTTATATAATAATTAATGAATTTTAATAATACATCATTGATACGAAGTGTTACGATGATCCCAAGAGTTCTATACCTCACTAGTAACCCTTCGAACACAGTTGAATTCTCTATAATTCAAGAAAGTTAAAAAATTGATGACACGTTTATCTGGTGACATGATAACACATGATATTTCACAACAGCTTTCGCAACAATACTTCGAAACGACTTTCTTCTAACTGAAGTTTTATCTTAAAAAGAGAGGAGATTAAACTCACTAGCCAGACTTCAAACGAGTTCAATGGAACTTAACAGAGGAATCGTGTGGTTAAGCAACAAGTTTTTAGTCTAGAAATCAAGGCTTCTTACTTCATCTAGTGACGATCGATGTTATATTAACAAAATGAGTTAGAAAGTAACATACAAAAAAGCGTCTGGGAATTTTTTTAATCTGTTTATTCAAATTATTTCTTCAATGACAGCGATATTCAAGTATTCAACGACGAAAGTTTAACACTAAAATCTACAGAGCACAATACTAGTAAAATAATAATCGAATTATTACTAAAGAAAAAAACACGAAAAAGAGAAACATTCGAACTACAAGAAAAGAAGAAAGTTCTGAACTACTCTAGACAACAAAAAATCGATAGACATAGATGACTATGATAAGTTCTAAATATTCACGTCACATCTAAAAAAAACATTGATGATTAAATCTTAGAGAATTTTTGATAACAACAGTAAATTCAAATACGAAAATACTAATGTGGAGGTCTAAGCAATGTGTAC
Organism: Dictyocaulus viviparus; assembly: GCA_000816705.1. Taxonomy (NCBI): domain Eukaryota; kingdom Metazoa; phylum Nematoda; class Chromadorea; order Rhabditida; family Metastrongylidae; genus Dictyocaulus; species Dictyocaulus viviparus. The sequence goes on along the minus strand of KN716252.1, from coordinate 109,185 downwards.
TGTCAATACTATCAATTCAAGAATATTTCTGATGGACGGATGGACGACTACGTTCTGATGACGTTCACACTAATATTTACACACAACTTCTACAACCAACAGCATACGTTGGGTACGCTGATCTAATTCGTGACAACATCACCAACCTAACTAAAGCAGATTCATTCGTTTTTTTTTTCCTAGAATAAACATTCCCACAAGGGTAAATCACCGCATCAGACACTCAACATAAGAGATTTCATTAGAATTGAACATTTTTAACTAGACAACTCCATGTTTAAAGTTCGTAGTATAGAAAATGACATGTAAATCAAAATAAAATGGAGAATAGAGTTCATTGAGAGCGCTATTGTACGAGTTCGACCACATTACCGCTACTCATTTTCAGCTTTTGAAGTTGTTAAATCTTTCTTTGTCGTTGAACTGTCGTTATTTACTGTCGAATCATCTTTTTTCGACGTTGAGCCTTCATTTTTTGAAGTTGAAGCATCGCCGGTAGCACCAGTCGTATTTGAAAGTAGAGCCTCCATTTCCTTTCCATCACTAAAAGTTACAGAGTTTTCAAAGAGGAAGACGTTCTCACACATCTGGAGTGGTTAAAAAAACGAAAAACAATAGCATGAATTCCGCAAAATACTTTTAAAAGCTCAAAGGTAATCTGTAACGTTTCGACAACCAGGTTCATGTGATTATGAACCACTAAGGTAGTAATGGTAGAAGTGATAAAGAGCAAAAAATAGCAGATTACAAAACTAACGTCTTAGAGGTGTCTTTAGCTTTCTGCCCAACGCTGTCAAGACTGCAGTTCTTGGTCTCCTTAAAAATTATTTCAATAATAAGTACCATAAAATTCAAAGTGATAATAAATTTGATAAGATGTGATAACTTTTCAAAATGTGTTCCACGACTGTACCTGAAGCCATATGAAAGCGACCAAGAAATTGGCTGTACCGCAAGCAATCGAAATCATATGTACACCTGGCTCATACACCGTCTTCAAACCACTCTAAAATCAGTGAAAATCTTAGATCAATACAATTGAATCATAGCTCCGTATCTCATCTTTGTTATAGCATCTATATTTTTTTCGCTCCAGAATCACTATAAATACACTACCACATTATACAGTTTATTTTTAAAAGCTAGACTTCACTTCAATATTACATCCAGCATCACTGGCTACATTAATAGCAAAGAGTACTGACCAGTAAACATTACGTTACGTTTCTGACAACACAAGAATTTTTGTGTATTATCCAAAAGCATCTCTTTCTTATATCACACCAATTTTATCGTGTTAATCATAGTTATTCTATAGACGCCTATATTTATATTTGGAATGAGGAACGATATCAATAAAGAGGTTTTCAAATATGAAAGATCGAATTAAGGTCATTATTGCGGCAAATAATCGCTTGCAAGTTATGCTGAAGCTGTATAGTTGATTTCAAATTTGAACTCAATTTGAGTAATGCGTCTTTGACCTAACATGGTGACTACCTACCAACATAGAAGCTCCAATATTCGCAATACGTGAAACGATTGAGCAAGAAGCCGTGCTAGTCGCTCTAACGTCGGTTGGCATGAGCTCCGAAGCACAAAGATAACATGGTTCCCATACAATTGACGTGCATACAAAAGCTGCCAGATATACTGCTGTATAAAACCATTCACCCTAAATTGTCATTTTTCGAAATGATTTAAGCTTTGCTTTTATACAAGAAATGATAGAAACCACATTTAATGCCAAGAAATACTTTCCACAAAAATACTTACTTTTTGTCCCATGAATAAAAATATGACAACGCCTCCAAAGAATACTACAGCTAATCCTTGGAAGACAAGTAACACACAACGACGTCCCATCCATGGTAAAACTCCATCAGCGAATCCAATTATCTTGAATCAATTATACAATGACTCGAAGTGATGTGATAACAGTGTTGAGAAATGACTACTTACCACCCTAACTACCGAAAGCAGTATTCCCGACAGGAATTGTCCAATCCAAAAGTTTTTAGTCATGTCGCCACCACAAAGATCGGTAAGATAAGCAGTCATTCCAGTTACGAACCACCTAAAAAAACTAGATGAATGAAATCCCTATATCCCAGAAAGCTTTCAAAATTCTAAATGTACGAAAGATTCTACAATGTAGTAGGAATCGCAATATCATATTATTTAAACCATCTTTTACTAATAATATAAAAGGAAATTGAATAATTAGCATCATTTTGATACTCTGAAATGAGAATAGTAGAACTAAACAACTTTTAAAACCTACAATGAACAAGTTTTTCTTCTCAAAATGCAAATTATTTTCTTAAAATAGTAAAAAAGAAATAGCAGCAGGAAAAATCAAACATTTAATAAGCACTATTAAATTGACGCCTGTTTCATTGTAAGAATAGTATAAGTATTTGAAGTTTATCATCAAGTTTGAATAGCTTTGAACATCCAATAATTCCAAAACTACTGACATCATCCATAGTACAAGTAGGTTCCTTCTTAATTCCGGCTCAGCAAATACACCAAGAATGCTGATGGCCTTCTGCTGTTCTGCTCTCTCACTTTTGCTCTCAGGTGGAGATACTGAAGTTTATAATTCAAGTTTTACAAATGTGAAAAATATGCTAAAACATTTCATAATATCTAGTTATCTTACAAAATAAAGAGTCAAATACACAGCAATTTCAATAAACGTCTCTCTATCGTTAACGTTTTTATGGCAGTGACCTCATCGCAATATCCCGATAATCACAAAAAAAATGATTTACCCGGTTCGAATTTCATTCCTGAAAGATATGCAATGCGTTTACGGCTTTCCTCACTTTCAGCATAGCGCCCCTAAACATGACAATTACATAGTCGTAAGGGAGCCATTATATTATTCTTATACTAATCGTTTACTACAAGAAAATACCTTTTTCCGTAGCCATATATGACTTTCAGGTAGTATAAATAATACGATACATAGTTTGATACATGCAATAGCAGCCGATAGATATGAGGACAAACGCCATTCCCCAGCGAACAGACACACTAATGTAAGCAAAATACGACCGTTCGCCTGAATGAAGACGGTTCTGTAAGTTGTATCCTATTTATTACAGTCGTAGGCACAACTATGGCTATGTGATGAGAGATCCCTCGTTTCCATATTAAAAAGTATACTGTTAAATAGTATTTCCATCGTGTTGTTCGAAAAATTGAGAAATTATCCTTAAGAGCTATCATCAGTATTGCATTTCAAAACGATCAACAATTTACTAAGCCCTTCAGTTTTCAATTATTGATCGACCATAACTCGTCTAACGTACCCAATTACTGAATGTCCTCAGTTTAAATCTTTGATGCGGCGATACAAGTTCAGAAAAGTACGCCCATCCAACAACCATTGTACCTGAAAATCAACTTCAAGTAAATACAACTAAAACTGTCAGATCATTATTTATATTTGTAAGCTCTCATATCTGAGATACTGTAAATGAATGGCTTATAATTAATCTAGTGTTGCATTTTAACATACAACGGCATTGTCCGACAAGAGATATGAAAAATGACAAAAGAATGAGACTTATAAAATATTTCACAAAATAGAATTGTGATATTGTATAAACATTATACACTTATCGTCCTACAAGTAATAGTATCCATTCTCATTATTCCTTACCAGCGATTCCTATACCAGTCAGTGCTCTAAGACAGTAGAATACCGCAATGTCATTGAAAACACCTAAAAACAAACAAAAATTTAAAGTTTCTAAAATTTCACATGATCATGTTGTACATATATTCAGGCGAGCTGACTCATACATTTTCTCAACACATATAAAATGAGATTTCGTAACTCGAAACGACTTGCATGCAATGAACTTACCAGAAAGAGCTAACGCAGGAATCCCAATAAAGAGTGATATGATGTAAGTCTTCCGTCGACCGATTCTATCAGCAACCCATCCCAGAATAATATTACCGATTAAGACGCCAAAATACTGGGCGAACGCAGGGCGGAAACTGAATAAGAAAGCTCAACGTACGTTACCCAGAGCATAAGGCTCTTCTGCAAGATATATATTTGTTGACTCGACATTATGTCAATTTACTTTCCAACAATGCTACCATATCAGATTCCCTTCTATTCAGCAAATGCATGAGCATGGTATAAATGTAATTCAAATGTACCACTATGTAACTAGAAAATGTACTTTCATATTTTCATTGCATAATCTGTGCAATATTCTCACTCTATGTACTTCTTTCAGTCGATGACTAACAAAAGAAGGAAAATGAACTAAAGTGTCTGTATTCATGTATGTTAACAAACAAGAACCAATCCGATTACACCAGCACAAGAAATGTGTGGTAGAATAGACACAAAGAATGACAATTCAACATGTTGCTCAATATCAAACAGTAGTTACGTTCCGCTCTAACGACCCGAAAATCTTTTTTCCACTATTACGCTTACGCGGTCTTTGAGCACAAATGTAGCACAAAGGACAGCTGGTTGTCCTCGCATATTAACCAAAAACAATCAATCTTTACAATTTACAATATGCATAATATCATGGAGAAGAAAAGCTGTAGTATCTTCTCATTATCGTTAAGGAAAATCGTTGAATTCCCTAATTCATATGAAGGAGAGAACCAACTTTTTCCAGCCTGGTTTACAATAGATTCCGAATTCCATTGCTGCTGAATTATAGTAGGTGTGAGAGTATTGAGCAACGCATTCGGCCTACAATATACGATATTTTGACCAAATCAACTTTATTATCTTGGTGATGCGAAAATATGATGAACTTTTTTCTGTTAACTGTTCATGTTCAAAGTAAGAGTAAAATGAGGAAACAGTATTAGACTGTTCCTAGTAGATTGCCATACCTTAGCAGAAGGTGTTGTAAAGTTAGCACAAAGATCTGGGCAACCTGGGCATTCCATGCATTTATCCTTAGGCACATAAAAGCATCTATTGCCTTAAAATAATTTATTATTATATAGACAAACTGTAAACTTAATTCATCGATTACTGTGTTTTTCTTTTCCTTTAAATCAAGCTCATAGAATTCTTCTACATTTATAATGTGTTGGACTGAATTATACGAGGCAGCTTCTGAACATGTTCTAATTTTTTAACCATTACGATATTCTAAGTTCTAGTTTTCTTAATTTACAGTAAGTACAGAATATCTTGAATAGCGAATAGAAAGGCTCTCAAGAATTACTTCAACTACATCATTTAGGCGACCATCTACTTGTCACAATGATGATTAAGCTTTTAATGTCAAGATGGCAGTACAACTTGGCCGCACACTGTTTTTTTTCTGACTAGATTTCATCCCATTAACCTTTAGTTCTAAAAATTGGAAATCATTAAGGTATATTTCTCTTTGGTACAACAAAAAAACAACAATAATAGAAAGGACCTAATCCTTATATAAAATATTTGTCGTGAATTAATCAGATGACTATACTAGATTACACTGAATGATCTAGTTTTGTTTGCGATCTACTTTAAAATCGAATCAATATTATGTATATTTTGAATTCAAGTCTATAGCTAAGGCATGAATAGATGAATTTATTCAATACATAAGATCTTCGCAGTATCTTATCTATTCAATGCCTTCATTGAATAAATAAAGCAACATTGACTTGACTTCATTCAATGATAATTTTCTATGCATTTGTTCTTACTTACCATCACAATGGGTTTTCGGTGTATAATTGAGAAAGATTGGAAATAATTGCTGAACACCAAAGAAGTGATTCAACTGGTAGGTGAGCAGAATAAGAATGTCAAATCGGTAATAACCTGAAATTATGTATGACATATTTCAATGATTTTGTTAGGTAATTTCGTTTCATTCAACTGTTGATCTGTTTTTCAATAATCTTTAGCTACAACGATAGTAATTTACGTTATTAACCAGAGGAAAAAGAAATGTATCAAATTACTAGTCATTAGAAAGACGCTTAATGCGCCTGGTACTAATTTTCACTGATTTACTTATTAATTACTGAACGGTAACATCGAAAGGTGAACATGTAGCTTCACGTATACCTACAACAAGGGAAAAATAAACAATTGTTTTGTAAACATACGTCGTTAAAGAGGTCATACGTCCACCCGCGTAAGTCGTTCGTTTCAAACTCCTAATATACTTCGCGTTCATTTTGCGAAATTTATAATTCACAAGGGCAGATGAAACATACTTCTCAAGAAATTATAAAAGTCGAAACTTTGTTGCTTGAAACAGACAAATATTAATACCTGGCTTTAGTAACTGCATTGTGATTTGTAGTTCGCGTTGATGGACGTGCTTTGACGCACCTGCGAACTGAATTCAACCTTAAACAGTGAATTAGTGGAGACATTCAAGCTATACTACAAGATATCGATCGATTGAGCAAATTATGACGGTGATGTATATAATAATGTAGTTGTTTTAAGTAATAACGAATAATATTAATATTAATAAACACCTAAAAGACGAATAGAGCAAATGAAACAGTACAACATTCTTTGATACCATTATTTGTTTGGAACAGTTTGATCTCCCATGAAATCAATAACTCGTGTGGGTCTAAATTCAATTAACAGCTTTGACACAAATAAAAAAGCATTCCATAGTAAGAAGAATATCTTAAAAGCAATCATATTTTCACAAAATTATGCAATTCAAAGAACGACATGGAAGTACACATCGGTACAGACTTCTGAAATCGATTTTCTGAATAACACAGATGTCAACGTCAGGAATATCGATGTTGCAAAATGATCTTTAACTTTTGTCTGTCTTATCGTAGAGTGTATGCTGTTGGCCAATTATACTCCGGAATAACCTCCCATTTCTAGCGGTCTCACAAAATTACATAGAATTCCTTCGATTACATCACTATTGTAAACATGTGTTGGTTTTCGTTGCTCGTCCAGTTTTGCTTCCGATAAGTACGATTTGCGCAAAAAATGAACGATTTTTAACGTTTCGTCCAGCTGATACAGTTGTTTTCATAAAGCTGCTACCTCACTGTGAACATTTCACTAACAAGAAACAAACAAATTAACTATGAAATCACCGGAGTCTTAGACAATGCTAAGGTCTTCTAGTTAATCACTCGCTAAGGATATTAGTTTATTTGAGTAAATACCTCACGTTGTGCGTGTTTTCGTCAGAGGGTTGATGACCACAAAGTGACTGTCTAGGTCTGTACAGATGCATATTAACAACAGGAAAAACCATCAGAAGTATGTTGAAGGAGCGGAATAACAATTCCATCGACAAAAATGTTCAGGTTATTCACATCAGTGTAACCAACAAATATGTCAAACCAATAAGAACGCATTGAAAAGGAATGAGACAACAAGAATGCAAAACAAAAAAAAAAACAAGTGATAATGAAAATTTTATGTAGCGAATCCACAATGTGAAGCTGTATGTCTTTCTTGACATGTTAAACAGTATTCAATGACGTAATCAAGTATGATTAAGTACGAAAAACAAAAACAATGGCTTTGATATCTTACCAATGAATAGTTAGTTATAATTATAAAATGAATAAAAATTGACACGTACGTAAGCAGAACGAAGAAACAAAGTAGATGAACACATCAAAGAAAACGACACTTGAACGTTGTTCACCTGCTAATTCATTCAACTACATTTTAATGGAGATCAAATTACCAACCTTATTTTCCTTAACTCACACTCATCGCACTAGTTTATTATTCACATGATACGTTCTACTGATCAGGTTTTTTGGAATGTTTGTAATTCATTCGGGGAATAACCAAGAACATTATTCTAGGTTTTTTTGGCTTTTTTAAGGAAAGTGGAGACGAGATCAAATCCAGGAAAGCCCCATTTGCCAATCATAAGCATATCGTTAAGATGTCAAGCTTTCTGCAAACTTTTACGAATCACAAATTCAGACCTTTTGTTGGTAAACACTGAGTAAATCAAAATGTATAGAAATCGCTACAGTCCTATTGCTTTTGTTGAAGTCAAATCAATACATAATATTGATTCGAACGACATACAGGTAAAAAGCTATGTAGTGAAAACTTGACCAAATTTTAAAATATTCTAAAAAAATGGTCAACTGCATTAAATCACGAACTTCATGAGATCTAAGACAAAATTACTAGGATATCACTTCCATTTTCGTATATTCGACCACGACGATCCTCAGCGATTCTGTTGATTATCATCATGTATTGCACAAAAAATCTTGGTACTCTTCAAATTGCCTCATTGATGTTATTGCGTATAAAACAGAAGTCTATGAAATAAGAATATGAAATTCAACCAATGTTCAATATAAGCTTAAGCTACTTCCGTGACAGCTGCAAACATTGAATGAAAAAAAAACTATTGTTACTAAGTAATTGTGTAGTTGACTGTGGTGGTTGATTGTTCATGCAACGATTGACGGATGATCTTTGTGATGGATGATCTTTGATCTCCCGTTTAGATATGAATGTGGAACATGTATGAACACATGGCGAAAGTTATTTTCAAATTCAACCGACTAGTAATTTGAGCTAACAAAAAAAAATGTTTGATAATAGTATTACGCAATCTTATCAGAATTTTACAAATACTAGAACTATCTAGATCTGAACCGTAATCTAAGAATGACGTATAAGAAGGCGAACTCTTCAGAACTTCTGCAGAATAGCAAAATTATGCAAAAAATGATTTGTGCATGAATAATTATATCATGAAATGATTAGGGGTGATTTGATATACGGAATACGTATGAGAATTCAGAATGACTCACTTCCATACTATGCTTATATAAAAGCTTTTTCTATGTTATGTTGTATATTAAAATATTTTGATCATATAAAATCTTTGGAAATCACAATTCATCAGAAGAATTTGATATGAACTAACAGAAATTCTTTCGGATTGAAGAGTGCGCAGTTTCTTAACAACGACGATAGGCAACTACCAGCCGTACGACCCGCCTGAAGTTCAAAATTTTGCAATTAATTCAGAAACACTAGTGATATAAGGAAAAATTATGATAACCTATCATATTTGATCAAGAATAAATACAATGACAAGCTGTAGAGAGTGGATTCTCCAAGCAAAAGACGATATGAACTATCCCTCGGAAAAAAGTTCAAAAAGAAAAGAAGAAAATACGGTTGATAACTCACTACCTTACCATTTGAAAAATACCGAGGATAACTCTTCAATTAGGTGATCTTTTATCATTTGTTGCCATGGTCACCATAATGATAACGCTTAGATGTTGCTCAAAAATCATTTCACATTCTAAGAAAACTGTATACATGACTAAGAAAAAGCCGAATATTTGCTACATTTGTTTTATAACTCAGCTAAAAAAAACATAAATAAAAAACAGAAATATTAAGTGTATATTGTGGATGATCTATATCAATCAAAGATCAAAAAAGTTCGCATGACTTAATCACCTAACTCTTCTATAATAGGAATTTTATGAGTAAGAAATAACTCATAATCATGCATTTTTACTCGACTTCAGATTTGATTACACAGTTTTAGAGCTACTGCTATTAGGACAACATTACTTTATCCTCATTCTTAAATTAGATCACAATTGAGTTTTTCACGGTTCCTCAACATCGTTTATTATTATTTCAATCTTTTGTAGCCACGTGGCGCAATAGGTGCGAAACTGTATTATCACAACAAAAGATCAAATGCTTTCGATTCTACCCTCAGGCAAAAACGACTCGCATCATTTCTTAGTCGGTGTGTGGGTTTCAGTACTAGCAAAGAAGAACTTGATAGTGAGTAAATACTACCAGTTATTAGACCAAATTCATATCTAATCGTTTCCTCAAGCTCTAGTCAACATGAGTTAAGCAGTTCATTGTGACGCAACGTTACGAAGTGAGGAATTATGACTCACGTTATTCGATTGACTTCAACATCAGCACAATTTGAGAATATTAAATTTGACGTCCGCTCTATTATCTTTATATTTGATGAGTAACAAAAAAAAATCAACTTGACAAATTAGTCATTTTTCTCGACCTCATGGCAAAATCGAGATGATCTTTCTTCATGATGTGTATCATTTTATCTAAGCTATCTGTTTCTGTTTCTCGATGACATCCTTATTATCTTAATTATTCAAAAACTGACTGCTTCCAACTTAGAAAACTACGATATCTTAGAAAATTTTTACGACATACTTCTATTACTTTTCAATATTAAACATAATATTAGTAGAAATATAATGACTATACGAAACTCTCTATGGCAAAGTGAGGCGAATAATCGATGTCTAGTAGACAGAAGATGTAGAAAATGCCGATTGCAATATGCTTCGTGCGAATAAAACACGTCGCAACGCGAAACGACTAACATTATGAATGACACGAATAGCGCCAAAATGGTGAATATCTCCATGCCAATAAACGCCGCGCACGTCGCGCGCGAAACTACGCGTTGTCAATGGGATAAATGGGACCCTAATTGTTAATTAAGAATAAGATATGACATGCATAGTACACAGATTTCATCTGATATTCAGCAGTTTCATTGAAATTGCAACATATAAAGTGTTCGATTAATTTGATCTACATAGTACTGTATTGATTGATCTAGAAACGATTTACCACTATGATTAGTGAACTAATCCGATAAAAAATAGGTCTCTCTACATATAACATAATAAACAATATTACATTAGATTCAGTACATCCCTTTCATATAATTTACATTCAACTAGACCTTTAATGATTTGCACACATTCTATCCCGTTAAGAAATCTCTGATTACGGTATCCGTACACCTTTAAATCGTCAAAACAAGCAGTAAGAACTGTTGGTTCTATTCAATCAATATTACCTACATCATACTTACATTACTAAATCATAGTATGCTAATCACATTATTTTGTATTATTGTGCAGCACGGAATTACTACAACTACATTTTTGAGTTAATTAAAAAAAACTTGAGCTGTACCGCTTGAGGTTATAAGTTTTGTAATTAACTGAGCAGCTCTAAAGATATAAGCACGTTATTATTATCTAACAGTTGATAGGAAATAAAAAAAAAATGATGAGGTCACTATATTGTACTATTTATACTGGTATATATTATCATATTATTTGTATTCTAATACTGTATTATTAACAATATATGACGTCACTCAGCATTAAAGCTTTAATACTTTGAACCATTTGGATTTATAGATTGTTTAATTGTATAAATAGCAAAACAATACAAAACTTTGCAGGCACGGAAGTAATTGAATTCCATCAATACGTCACTATTGTAAATAAATAAACAAATATCAAAATAACAAAGATGTCTGAGCAGATCAAAAAACAAATCGAATGATTTCATAAATTCCAAACTTAACTCACATATCAAGTGAATAAATTTTGATGAATGTCAAATGTACTGTTCAATAAAAACATAATGAAAATTTGTGTGAGTGCTTTAAACATATTATCAAATAAATACTTGTAATCCTCTCGGGATATTATGTTACCAACTCAATTACCTCAAAGTGGTGGAACAGTGTAGCCCACCTGGTTCCGCGTTAAAATTAGAAGTATCGAACTCGTACTGCTACAGTATCCTTAATCACTTCACTTCCTCAAAAACACTGCTTTATTACTATGACAATTTTTACTATAAATATAATAGCCATTCCTCACATATTCGAAATCTATTAGATATTAATGGGTAGAGGCCTAACTAATTACAATATGTAAAGAAAAAAAAATATATGGGAATCAGGGAAAAATAAATTATATGAGAATCTAATCAATTAAAACTGTTGCGTTAAATTGCCGTTAGATTAAAAACACATAAAAATATTCTAATACAAAATAAAACATTCAAATGAAAAGTAATATTTTGGTAATAAAACATAGTACTAATAACATAAGAAGAACCTCAGTACTGAAATCGGTAACAGATCAAACCTGATAATCTGTGAGATTTGGATGAATTTGAGGCTCGCCTTAGGTTACAACGAGTTCCGTAATTACCTCAGTATAAACGAATAGATAAACAAACACTGTAAAACAAATAAACACTGTTAACACGATTATACACTCAACGCCTACAGAAGCAAATGAATTTAAATAAACTTCAAGCAAACAGAAAAACCATCGACAGTTCAATGCGATTAGTTCAGCACACGTTAAACGCGCTAGAATGCAACAAAACAGCCGATTACGTCACGTTTTAACGCGCGAAAAATAAAAAAGCATAAAACGTGCGACGCTATTGATTTGATGAGATTTAGAGAATTTATATAAAAATAATGAAAAAAAAAATCGAAGAAAAAAGTTTGGCAGCCGACTGGAACCACATTGAAAAGGTATAAAGAATGCACTTATGAATATTAGTTAGTTTTTAATCTTCCTAAAATATGTTATACGTGAAAATTTTAGTTCCCGATTTCATTCAAAACAGTAGTTATTTTTCGAAACACAGACGAAATTACTCATTTCAGTAGTAAAATCGATAATAACATGCTCTAAAACGAGCAGAATAGGTATTGATCCGATATAAAGTATAATTTGAATGTATTTTATACCTTGTCATGAATTTACAAAGATGTAAATGTGTAAGAAATTTGACAATGACTCAATAGCTGTCTGTTAGTTAAAAGAGAGTGAGTGTGAGGGCAATTAGGTTGTAAATTCACTCATTAGTGGTAAACATACGATGATTACATAGAACACAACAAATGACATACTATATTTATTGATTTGTTGTAGGTCGCAAGTATACTGTAATGATAAAACATGAAAGCTAACGTAACTTAACGATTTTATGAGTTTTATAACTATCTATTATATTGAAACTCTTATTTCTTTAGTAATGGATGGAGATTTTTCGAAAATTCCCTCTTTGACTCAATCGCAGTCTAGTTTTCTATGCTACACTTTTGCTATATAATAGGGAATTATGTAATCAAATAAGCATTATATTATATTCTTGCTATGAAAAGCTTTTCATAATGAGGTATTTTTGATTGAAAGATGCTCATAAAGTGGACATTTTCGTAATGAGTCAAATATATTGAGGAGAGCACGGAGTTCTCTTGTTAGCTTCACTCAATCGAGAATGTTGTAATCAAATAAACATGATGTCAATGCTATGAGTAGCCTTTTACGATGAATGATGACAACAATAAGGCAGACATTTTGCAATGAGTTAAATAATAGACTGAAATGAGGTTGCTGTTGTCCTCTTATACATAAACATAATCCACTCATATTTTTGTTAGGTTTCACTTCAGAATGAGGGTATTCCTCTAATCTTCCTAGAAGAATTTGTTCAAGAAATCTTATATATGTCAATTGATTTTAGATGAAGTTTGAAGTACGTTTAAGTGCATTCATATGTACATGCAAAAACTTTACTAGTCGATATGATGCTCTAGGGTAAAGAGGGTGAGGTGGGTGTCTCATAAATCACATATTGCCTCTAAGCTTTTCTAGGAAATATTCAAGCCTCTAAGCAACTTTTACAAGTCAAAATGGATTATCAAAACTTGATAATTATATGATGGATAATTTATCTCGATAGAGTAAAGATCAAAATAAATGAATGTAAATCAAATCAGAGGCTCAGGCGAGACTCATACCTGCATTTTGAAGATTTCCGGTTCTCACTGTACTATACCATTAGGCCATGTGTGAAAAAAATAACTAATTGTAAAAAATTTTAAAATAATTATTAGAATTTCTAAATGAGGAGAAGAAAAATGCTGATAGTTCAATATACTTTTAGGCATGAGTAAAAATTTCTTTTAGATATGAAGCTGAAGTAAAATAAAAAGGTTCAAATTATTGATGAACTTATCGATTTAGTAACTTTTAATGAAAAGTATATGAATCGATTTTTCTCTGTGATTATTGATTCAGGGCGAAATAAAGTGATAGCATCGGAATCACATAACTCATAACTCCAACGAGAGGTATATCGATCGTCTGTGATCGTAATGAAATCGATACAACGTCATTATTATAAAATTACATAATTCATACACATCAGATATATATCGATTATTTGCTGATTATATGAGAATAAATATGATTTCCTGCCAGTCCTTTCACGTGTTAAATTCATTGAAAAAATTGTAATTGAGGAACTAAGAGTTAAATAGATTGTGAGGAAAATCTGAGGATGTAGAAATAGGAAAAAAATAATGTGTACACTGAGTTCGTTGATGGTGACCGAACGGCAAAAACCTGATATTCAATTGAATTGTTTATCAGCAATACGATGAAAAATTGAAAAACAATCAGCTACAAGACAATATTATTTGTCAACAATATATTTGTTAAACATCAAGTGACATAAGCGCCCTCAATCAACTCAAAGACGCACGCTCTCGTGTGGAACAGATGAGGAATGTCCCGCATTCAGTAAAGTACCCTAAAGCTTCCGAGCTTTTCGTTAAACAATTGCAATTCATGACTATATGCATATCACAACTGCGATTGATGTTGTATGTTGTACGCTTGTAGATGATGGCTTATTAGCATAAAATGAGTTCAAAGAGTCTCACTTCCGTTTTTTTCTACCATATGGTTGAAGAAAGGAAAAAAACCATTTGCACATACGTCATTTATTGTAACAGTGACACCAAATCAAATATAAAGCTTAGTAAAAGCTTAACGGAAGTGACGTTTGAGATTGAATTTGAAAAAAAATTTGAAAACCGTTGTTAATAATTTATTCGAATCGACTTAAGAATGTAAGCTCGGTTATGAAACATTCAGTAGATCCACGTCGATATTTTCATATAAAATTTACTTTATCCAGAAAATTATACTCAAAAAATTCAAAATATGATCTACACTATGTAGATTACTCCTAGTTTCTGAGTAGCATTAGATATTTTAGAATTTACCTCACATCGGAGGTATTTGCCTTAAATGCAATTATGTAAGTAATCCAATGAGGTGGTGTTTATTGTACAGCTAGATGATTAAAACGCTTAAACGAAAAAAAATTTCATGTCTTAAAATTTTAGTAAAACAGAGGAAAAAAAGTGTAACTACAATAGTCCGATAAGGTTAGTGAAAAGCCAGCAGGAGTTCAAAAGCTTTTAAAATAGTTATTTTCCTCACGTTCAGTCGAATACCTATACAGATCAAAAACAATCTATACAACCTCATCAATATTGGTTTGTAGTTTATACGACAAAGACTTTTTCATAACTCAAAATTCCATAAATTGAGTTCAATTGAGGGTGTTTCAGTTGCTGTTGTTGTTATTGATTGGTCGTAAAGTAAATTAGATTTTGAGATAAAAGCATTTTTTTCTCCTCTGGTCGAGTTTGTGTCGATAAGAGAGGATGAAGTTGACATATGAAAATTGAGTCGTAGAAATAATTTCATTCAAAATACGCGCCAAATGTAAATGACAGAAGCGATGGTGAGGCTTCAAACTGGAATTACAGCTTAAGCACCTGTTTGATACTGAACGATGAGGAAAACCTAATTCTCATTAGCTGTTGTTCTCATTGTAGTACATATATGATATAACTAGCAGATTTCTGCCAAAGATCATCATTGCTTCCTCAATGAGGTACATTAAAAATGAAGTGATACAATTTTAAAAAAATACACACTAAATACGTAATTGAAAACGATCAATTATTCAGAATTTCAATCAATAACTATGTCCATAAAAAGGAAGCAGAATCAATTTTGATCGAAGAAAAATGAAGAAAACGCGAGATGAAATAAAAGGAAAGAAAAGGAATGAGGATGAATAAGAGAGGTCTAAGCGCGTGATTAGATAGATATTCTCGCTTGACCGTCGTGACATACGTCATGACATCTTTTCACCAGATGTCCACGCGAATATCTACCATTGCAGAGAAAAAATTCTTAAGCTTAAATTTTTAAGCTCACGAAAAGAATCAAATTAAAGTGAGTTGGAGTGAATAAATATATGAATGAAAAAATGTCCTGAACTGAAAACTTGTCTTTTCCAGAATAATTTGCATGGATACTGAAAAAATTTTCAGTCGGACAGATTTCACGTTTATTAATATTTGGTTGGAAAAGAGAACGGATGAAAAGAAAAGAGATCATGACTCTCATAACGGATGATCATCACGAGTTAGAAGGAAAATTGCTCGAAGGAGAGAATCAAAGGTAGATCAATTTTCTTTAACTCTGTCTCACAATACTATCCGCTTTTGACCTGCATGCTTGAACGGCACGAATTCTCGTATTCTGCATGCTTCAGCAGATTTCTCCCTCAGCAGTTTTTCTAGTTTAGCTTGATGATCCCTAGAGTAATGAAAGCTTTTTGCAGGAGTGTTAATACCTCATCATCACATGAACTCATTATTGACGTTTATGGATCAGAAGAATAGATTTTACATCTAGCAGGAATGTTATACGGAGTATGAGATGTCGAATTCGTACGCAGCTTTGGAGGTAGGGAAGTTGAGCTTCTCACTGTGTATGACAGTTCAGTACTCAGGACATCTCCCCCTTATCATAATGAGGCAGTAAGTCGTCTAAATATCACTCTTGACAAAGAGTTTAGTTCTGCTGAAAACTCAAATGTGAGTATATAACTTATTTTGGAACTCAACTTTTCTTGGAGGATGTAACTACAAATCATTAAAAATCAATAAAATAGGTAACTCAATAAAATCAATAGATGAGAAAGTTTTCTTTAGTTTAGAGAATTCAATAATCCAATTTTTTTTTGGTAAAGTTATTTTCATATTGATTTTTTGGATGAATTATGTCATCGTTATCAATCAATATTAATAAAAATATGTTTATTACAAAACGACGTTTGTTTTTTTTTCTTGCAAATTCTTCTTTCTATTTGTTTATTTCGTTCTTGTTTTTGAGTCATTTCGAGGGATGATGAAAAATAAGTCAAAAAAAAACCATGAAAAACAAATGGTAAACAAGTGACACAAAAAAATTATGTACAAACATAAACCGGTTTTTTTCTCTGAAAATCGATAAAATTTCCCTCGTTAATTCTCCTTTTTTTCAGTAAATATTAGATTTAAAAAATTAACGTTAATAGTTTTTTTGGATAAATAAACAACTAAATAATAAAC
>KN716252.1:58828-75384 GCA_000816705.1 Dictyocaulus viviparus | reverse complement strand
GAAAAACAAACTGATCTACGCAAAATCTATACTGTTTTCATTGTGATAATGTCAGGAAGAAAGAAAAATTCACATGTAGCTGTTCTTCAGGATGACCGAGATCATTTGCATATCTGTTGATCATCAACATAGTTGAGTGGCCGCTAGTAAAACTTCCATTTCCTCCTATTCTGTGCTTTGTTAAGGTAATTGATGTATTTTTTTTGAACACTATGATTTTTTCACGGACCATCGAATACATAGCTTTCAGGACACAGCTTAATACGTGTCGTAAACACTGCCTCAAAGAAATTGGCACATTTTTGGAGGAACGATTCTAGAACTCACAAACTCACAAAATTTTATGGTCAACTTCCTATTTCCTACTCAAACTCTATAATATTTCGCCTTGTCTGATATATAATTGTTTATATTTGAAGGGAGAAGTGTTTTCGTCTATCGTTCAGCAATCTGTTAGCGACATCGCTATGGCGTTCCGTGAACATCAACAAGAATCCGTAGAATGACGAAATGACTCATCAATAAGATTCAATGATGTCATGCATATGACACAACACAAAAATTAATGGCACTATCAAAAAAACTAGTTGGTTGATTATTCGATCCTCGTTTGTAGTAATCCTCTAGTTCAGTCAACACGCTTGCAAATGTAGATAATTTTGAAGCTGCGATTGCACTTGAAACTCGACTTTGTTGAGTTCGCGACGGGAGACTTTTAGCGTGACTACGAAGATGGGCTTCAAGTTTTGGTATTCATACAGTCCTACATTCTGTCTCAATGACGCTGAAGATGATCTCACCTAACTGAATGGGCATTTGCATCAGTGAGGTGAGGTGAGGTGTTACTCAACTGTTAGTCGACCACCAAGAAGGTCAATTGATTTTTTTTCAAACATTACACTAAAAAAAGACATATATTAAGACTAATAATAGGCATACATCAAGAATTATCACAATGATATTATTATGAAAACTTACTTGAGGCTATTTATTTACCTGGTATAACCATTCTGTTAGCTTTAATTTACCATAAGTATTTATGAAGATTAGCGACACAACAGATTCACGATTTGTTCGACAGATATGAGGTCAATGAGGTAGCAATTTATATGCCATTCATTCAAAGCTTGTTGTTATTTGTTTAATACTGAGCTTCATACTAGATGAACACTGTTTGAAGAACCGATCTGTTATAATACATCAAAAATATCTGGATTCAAGCTTTATTGTTGTTTATAAACATTGATAATGAATGTACAAATTTATTTTAAACTATTTAAACGATTACAGTTGGATTACTGTACAATTGGATCGTCGCCAACCCGTACCTCAAGCCTTCGTCGAAATATATGAAAAATTAATTGATAACATTTCGACTGCAGTAAATGAATGAACAAATTGGTAAGAAATTTTTCCGTTCTACACACATCTCTGTCAATATAAAATCCATTCATTATTTACATAAGTTTCTAATGTAACCAATAATATAAAAGTATAAAATGGTAGCTATGCTAACTTGGTGTAAATATATTTGCGGACTACGCTATGTTTAAACACTACATGACCGCAATTACTTTTGCACCACTTCAAAATATGACCCATCGATTAGTGGCCCGACGTATAACATATGTTGTATTATTTCCTTTCATTCCCTACCGTACGCACTAAAAATGGTCAGAGCCAATATCGCAAATTGTTGCAGTCCTTTAAAAAAATGAATATCTTTGTATTGAAATCGACTAGATAGATTTGTTAGCACATTATAAACTAACGATACGTTATGATATCTGTACGACTTCCTAAGAAGTTCATCGTCGTCATCTGACAAACGACGTTTCATTTTCTTTCATGTTCGTCCACATTACTGTTTTGTTAACAAGGTCAACAATTTATCATTATAGCGTGTTTTCAACTTATTAAAATTTTTGATGGCACCTGCAGCTGATGATTAAAAGGAATTGGAGATGATATCAGTTTTCACTTGTCCTCATTACTTTCTATTGTTGATATAGTTAATTCACTTAGCGTATATTTTTATTTGCATATTAGGCGATTGTAGAACAACAAGAATCTAGCTTAATGGTTGTACGTAAACATAGCGTAGTTGTAGAACAACAGGTAAAAATGGTACGTAGACGTAGACTTGTGTACCCAGATGTACAACTGCTTCTAACCTCCTAAGTCAATCAGACTCCATTCGGACTCGTTAAAATTGTACCGAAGAAATCTGTGAGGATTGTTTGTTTGAAGTTGGTATTTTGAAAACAAACGCATTCAATCACGACAATGATATGACGCTGAACACGAATGTATAGGCTCCTTCACAAGCATTGGTGAACTTCAAAGCATGCCTAATTTATTGTATGCTTATCAAGAAGTAGCTGCTAATGAATTGTTGATGTACGAAGCGATCTGTAAGTAATCAAGCTTAAGGAGTGAGGTCACAACCGCATATCAGTTATTCCATAATTAGATTTTTATATGGCTAGTTTGTTATCATATTTTAATGCTCTTCTGCTCTCTTTAAATGACTACGTTCGGGAGAAACGACAAACAAGCATCAATTCAGTTACAAAAAAGGATGTGCTGATGACGATGATGATCCGCAAAATTACAACAATTTTGTTTTTTTTCTTTCCGTATTGATTTATTTTGCTACCAAAATGTTTTCTTGATAAATCCGAGTTATTTCGTTATTATTGTTATTCATTTTATTTAAAAATGAGGTATACAAATCTAAGAGGGCAGATTGATTACGATCGATAGTTAATATGTGTTTAGTAAGGTTATT
The DNA here is from genome assembly GCA_000816705.1 of Dictyocaulus viviparus. Taxonomy (NCBI): domain Eukaryota; kingdom Metazoa; phylum Nematoda; class Chromadorea; order Rhabditida; family Metastrongylidae; genus Dictyocaulus; species Dictyocaulus viviparus. The sequence goes on along the minus strand of KN716252.1, from coordinate 72,593 downwards.
AGAGATTCTTTACGTTTTAATTGGAGTTATATATGCTTAATACCTCTTCTATGAATAGTCCGATATATCAACTACCTCAGTACGTCAGTGATATCAACGTTTTATGCCTCGCATGAGTTATTTGTTTTCACTTCCTAGCGCTAAACAAATAACAATTATAGACCTATTTATTAGACTCATTCAGATTTATACAGCACCTATACTATATAGATGTTGTACTACTTGCATTTTAACAGTACCTCTCTGTTCTGTATTCTGTCCTTTATATAATTTTAATAGAATATGGCGTTGGTAATCAAGATGACTCAATAAGTTTATAGAGTTTACTGTAGAACATCTTCTTATTCATATTTTGTTTAGATACTGAATTTTATATATCTATTATCTGTATCGATATTTTAGAATCGTTCATACTTCTTATTAGGTTGGTGCAAAAATAAATTCGATTTGTACAATATTGAGAGAACCATGTTATCGTAATTACTTTTGCACCAACCTAATAAATTTCGCACTACTCCGCGGCTTCCATGTTATTTGCGTTGAACGCAAAAATGCACATGATGTTCGTACAATAGATGTTTAGAATAGCTTCATATTTTTCATAGTATCGTTATTTTGAAAGCTTTACAATTGACTGGCCAATATGTATTTGCAACGCCAATGAGCTAGAATAAACATTGGAATTCTCTTCTAGTTAATTAGTCAATCGATAATTTCCTGATGGCAACAAAACAGAAGTTTACCAAATTAAACGCGATAGACGTGGTAGTCTTCGTGCACATTATGAAAGGTATAAAATCCAAGTAATCGGATGTTTCCACGACATAACATCTCCGCAACTTAGCCTATCCACTTTTTCACACAAAGTTCCACATTGAAGTGATTTGCCTCGAGTGAATATTGGAGTCATCTATCCTACATACACTTACTTCTAAATACACTTTATCCTCATTTCGTAAACCATGTATGCATCGACGGAACCGGTATGCAAAGCATTAGTCCAGCTGACATGTGAAAATTAAAGGCTGCAATACGTTCACTAATGATCGGTCCTGAAACGATAATACTGTGGCGCTATGGGCGGGGTTTCTTGTTCATGAATGTTTCCCAAATTGTTCACATCATGGTTGGTGCTTCATGCTACATTTTTTTCGCATTTTTCGTGTACGTTTTGCTATGTAGTATTTCATTTAATGGAACTTGCAAAATAGCTGATATACCAGGTCTGAATCATATTATTCTCATACTTTTTGGGGGCTTACAGATATTTCGAAATAGTGGTGTGGTCATTTGAGGAAGTTTTTTCTCACTAAGCGGTTTTGCTTTATTATATTGGAGCTGAGCTGAATTGTGAGTGTTTTTTAATTTATTGTGAACTGTTCAGTAGTTACTGGTTTCAGGTAATATGGAAGGCGACAAGCGTGAGATCGCAGATATTTTTAAAGATGGTGTAGTACCGGACATCGTTAGTAAGATTTCCATGCCAGTGAAAAGACGTATTTGTGCTCTTAAAAAGATTCAGCTTGACAGCATTGAGGTGGTGATTCAATTATATATCATGGAGTATCTCATGTTTCTAGCTCTTTTTTAAAGATGGAGGCAAAATTTTACGAACGAGTCCATCAGCTAGAGAAAGAGTTTGAAACGGAATTTGACAAACTTTACGAACAGGTAATATTTCAAAACGTTCATCGGACTAGTTAATGTTAGTGTTATCACTTTAGAGGAAGAAAATTGTTGCTGGCGAGTACGAACCTACTGATGAGGAATCAAATCTTCCTATCATTCATGGATTACGAGAAGAAGCTATCAAGGTATTTTTCTTATAATAGGGAGAGTTCTCTGTACTCCGGAGCGAAATTGACAAGATCATCCTCAGCGCAATGGTCTACTTTGCAGTCATAGTTTTTGCTACTTACAGTGTTCAGGTGGTGAAGTGCGTAGTGACCATCAAATCATTATTTCATAGGAACTTAATGAGAAATCAGCTCCGGACGATGGCTCCAAAGGAGTACCTTCTTTCTGGCTCCATGTGTTGAAAGGCTCTGAAATGACTCAGGATATGATACAAGAACACGATGAACCTATCCTGAAACACCTGACGGACATAACGTCAACAATTGAAGTTGATCCTCATGTAAGTCATTAGGATTACAAAAACTGTCATATTCTAAACATAAAAACTGTGCTGACATAGTTTTGCCCTTTTCATGAGAGTAAGATTCTATCAGAAATTTCTTCTTCCTAAAGTTGTATGCATGACTTAATTATACTCCCAATTTCATGGACACTAATTTTGTAATTTTTTCATAGAAGGATATGCACCATGGTGATTATAATGCGATATTTTTGGGACTTTTAGGGCTTCACCATCTACTTTCATTTTTCGCCCAATGAATTCTTCACCAATACTGTTTTGAAGAAACAGTATTTCCTAGAGATTAAACCTGATCCTGAAGATCCATTTAGCTTTGATGGACCCTCCGTCGTGCGTGCCATTGGGTTTGTGTTTTTTTTTCTCTGTATTCGTTTTCTAAGTCTTTGTTTGCAGTGATACGATTGATTGGAAAGAGGGGAAGAATATCACGAAAAAGGTTGTGAAAAAGAAGCTGAAGAAGGGTAGCAATGCTGGGAAGTTTATCACTAAAAACGGTTTGTTTTCACTGTAGTTGTGCTATTTGGTTGGTCATGGTTAATAAATTAGTATAAAGTAAATTACTCTGTATATTATAGGTAAAAGCAGATAGCTTTTTCAATTTCTTCGACACAATTGTTCCTCCATCAGAGGATCATAAGAATGAGGATGACGAAGAGGATGTAAGTCAATTTTTGAGTTGTTTTTTCTTCACGAATATATCACTAACATTTTTTGTCATTGCAAGAGCCGATTGATGGCGGGTAGCTGCAAGGTGCGTGCAGTTCTGACTCTTCACAAACTGGATGAGATCATACTGCGTGCGCACAATATAAATGTCGTGTATGCAACCAGTTGTTGTTATATCGTAGCAGTTGCTGTACTGAAGCATGACTACATTTAACAAATTGATTGTGATTGTGTTAATCCAAGAAATTGGAACCTCACCCACAAGATAATCGGTTCATATTCGAGACGAGTGACTAGATGTAATATGGAAATATTAAGGATTCTCACGAAGTGATGCGAGCCGATTTCGAAGTTGGGCAGGTGCTCCGTGATAACATTATCAGTCGTGCTGTTCTTTATTATACTGGTGAGGCCGATCTTGGTGACGATATGTATGATTTGGGAGAGGTAATACAGTTTAACATATGATATAATTGTTTAAGATGTATATTTGTCTTTTTCAGGATGATGATGACGAAGACGATGAGGAAGATGAAGAAGAGGATGACGAGTGAAGGAGATCTGAGGTAGCAGCTTTCACCATCACTAAACGTGGTCGTCGCCACTTGTTTTTGTTAATTGTTATCGAGCCTTGTTTTCAGTTGGCCTTTAAACGTGTAGAGCATAAGCGGATACCATGTTTGTCTCTTGCTTCCCGTTGGTTTGTGTTCATCATTGTTAGATTTTGAATAAATATTTTTTACATGGATCAAGTGCTGGTGTCAAGAAATATATTGGAGCAAATAACCCACTCGATAAGGAGTAATAATACTAACAAATTCGAATATTTAGTATGGTCACGGACCATTGATACCACTGAAATTTCTTGGCATAGTAAACATATGCATGAGAGTGAATGCTAGTGTCTATTCATAAATTTGACAAATAAGTGTTCTAGTACTATGTGTAAATGCAGTACGTGATTTCGAAGGGAACAAGAAATGGATAGAGCAACATCCTTTGACGAGTTGGCCAAACTCGCTTCGGTGCGACTAGACTTGCAGACTAGTGGAAACGTTAGTGCTGAGGATATAGATGCAGTGATTGAAATTTTAAAAAGCTCTAACGTAGTTGAAGATTCTCCACTTCGTCGTTCGTTGATCGTAGTGCTGGAGCTGTTATGTCGTCAGGCGTGGCAGTCGGTTGAACTTATAGCACAACCAATGGAGGAGAAACAACGATTTCTTCTGGATTGTGTACATCAAAGTATTGGAATGCTTCTAGATGAACTACATTTTCAAGGTACGGCTATGAGGCGTATTATGATACCACTTGTTTTCCGGTCATATGCTCCCTTGAAAAACTTGGGTTCCAAGCCATTTGTTGGATATGGTTAGAACGATTTACGATTTGCGTTTAGAAATAGATTGAAGTATTTGGTACCAATTCTTGTAATGAACGATGATAACACCTTATATGAATGAGTACTGCAGTCCATTATTTGTAGCTGATGTATATAATAGTAGATATAAGCATGAAGACTACTTAAGAATTTGGAAGTTTCATTGTCGTTTCACTTCGCTATTTTCTGTGTTCAATATGTCAATTCACACTGAATAATTTTTCTTTATGAGATTCTCATTTTTTCAAATATGCTTTTTCTAGCTTAGTTACGTCTATAGATGTTTTACACTTTGTGGTAGATCCTTTCTTTTTAATTTTCGTGCTTTGAATTCTGCTGAAGTTATGGAACTCAATCGAATTATGTTTGAATATGTACATGGGGGCGTGGTAGAGGTGGCACAGCGATACACAAGTCCAATTAAGATTTGCGGCTACCTCCAAGCCTGCCTAACCTACTATTACTTCAGAGCCAGTAAACTGGTACCAGAGAAATCTAGGTATGATATACAGCACTGGCTTGATGAATTCTGGTTAACTTGAGTCACTGTTTAAATTTAAGTATCACATTTAATAGATTCCAGGATATCACGTTGAACAAGGAAGCATAGGCGTATCCCCCCTTAATGGATTGATAAACGTCAAAGCTTATCTTATCTCAATTACATTGAGGGAAAAGAGTATATAGGTGTGAAAAACAAAAGAATTATCTAGTAGTTTTCATCATCGTATTAATTCATAATAATGCTTTGTTTCTGAACCATTATGTCTTTTTATGCAAATATGTGTAGCATCTTAGAGATTACAGAGGTGATCTAGGTATGTAAACATTCCCATCTAGGTTTCTTCTTTGCCTTTTCCGCCATTGAGTTCTCTATTGATCGATTAATATGAAAAACGAATACTGACATATGCTTAATCATATTTTAAGGCGAAGAAATGACAAAATAATTTTGCCATGGGGGTGTCGTGACATGTGTGAACAACAAAAAAAGCTACACTAATACGTAAAATTAAAGCCTCATTCGATTGAAAATGAACTCTGACAAAAACAAAAGAGAAAAAAAAAACTAGTCAGATTAACGTACATGTTTGCTTATTTGAACAGTAGCGGACATAAATGTATGCTACGGAAGAGGTAGGGTAGTTGAGGAAAAGGGGGAGGTGGGCATCATTGCGTAAGGTCAATCAATATTGTGTTCGACATTTCTGGAACGTTTTTACACAAAATAATGAAAATCCGTTAGAATTAAAACTACGTCTTCTGAATGACTAATGCTAAGTGTAACTAGTCATCGTATTTGAACGAGGTCTTATTGAGGATAATTTTTTTTGTATTGTCAGCTTCTCGATTCAAGCCGCTGTGTTTTTTCGTATATGTTGTTCTAAGAAGTCAATCTTAAGAAGTTATGATAAGGATTTTTCGCATCATAACAATAAGCTTTCTGTATTTCTGTGGTCGGTCAATCGATATCAAAAATATATCGGAGTGCAAAAAATTGTACTTATGTATCAATAGAACAATCAATGACTGTACTATTGGAATTCGGTGTAAGAATTTGAAGATCATACAGTGTAAGGGACTTAATCTTCTTCCTAAAGGAGTCAAATATATCAGTTCATCGAACTCTGAGGAAATGCTTAGTCTTGGGTAGATTCTAACCTGAGTACACGAATTCAAGCCTACGTATTACTTCGGCTCCACCTATCATTGCGCTAAAGTGCTGGCTAATAGAACTATTTTTTTTTCTAATCAGTTGTCAATTTTCGTCTTCTCAGCTGTCAAGAAAGTAATTAATGAGCTTTTCATTCTATGTGATGAATTTGTTAGACTCATTATTCAACGTATGAAAAAAAATGACGAAGTAGTATTGATTGAGTTTATATTGACTCATTAAAAGTATATTTATTAATGTTTGTAGTTTGTATATGAGAATAAATATATAGAAATATGTTATCATTAGTAAATTTGATTATTGATTTGTGCTATCAAGCATATTGATTTTGTTGAAATTTTTTTGCCTCAATCTATTTGAACTATAAGTTTTAGTGATAAATTTTGTAGTGGTTTCAAAAATAACTCGAAAATCACTCCAATTAGGGAATCGTTTCCGGTGATAATATTATCAGAAAAGTTTTTTTTGGTTTCTTTTAATCAATTATGCTTCTTAGACGGTAATGGTTTTAGTGATAAGACAACTGCAAATCAGTTGTACAGGTTTTGTTCCTGAAAATCATATTACTGATTATGTTTTTTTTACTAGTTCGTGTAATTTGAGGTATGTTTACAGATAAGGACCGATGGTTTGGAGGTTTAACCTCAACGGCTCGTCGTAGTCCTGATAAAGCTCGTATATTTAGCATCATAACAGTTTGCATGGCAGTTTTACAAAGAGAAAAAGGTGAATATCTTTTTTATTTGATTTCATTGAATGTTGCATGATTTCTGATGGGATGAGACCGCGTAGCGCAGGGATGGGAGAAAATCACACTGACACGCGAGCCGTGAACCCGGGTTGGTGACCAGCTCCAAGCTAACCAAGCCTTTCATCATTCTGGGGTCGGTAAATTGGTGCCAGAATTATTAAAGAAGGTGAATTGCAATGGCTTGGCAATTGACTGGTCTACTTAGATCACTGCGTTAACCATCATTACCTTTCCAACACCTCCGTTATGGCATTAGGGCGTATGCGTGGTGTATCTCCTCAAGAAGGTATAATACAATACTTATCTTTATGCTTATTTCTGATTTGATAGTGAGTAATACAGGGTAGATTTCTTCAAGAGTTCGTTTTGTTCGAAGAAAAAAGGATTTCAAAAAGATTATACTAAAGATTCATAGGAATTGGCTTCAAGATGAGTGAGGAATAGTGTAAAGATAAGGTAATACTTCCGTTACTGAATGTTGATAAAATGTTAATCAAGTGATTGGAATTGCTAAAAAGGTAGGCGGAGTTGATCGATCAGATTCGGTTCCATTTTTGGCCAAATCAATCTTTGAACTTTTGAGATCGGTAATCTGATCACAAAATTACATGGAATGAGGACAAATTTTTTTTGCTGATTCATTAATTTAAAATATTATGAAGATCAGATATACGTTGATGGAGGTCATAACTAATTCAACACAAGTCTGTGAGGTTTGATTCCCGATTGAGTTTCGGAGTATTGTGGTTGATTCCTCATCATGGGCATCTCATTTGGTACCGTAATAACCTGTAATATTGACGAGTTTATGCAAATTCAATGCGACCAGAATCTGATATATTTGTACCTATGTAATTAGATATTATTTAAATTGATTATAATGAACGATGTTTAGCTGAACAACATTAACATGCGATGAGGTCTATCTGTAATGGAAGTCCTACATTTATAATTTTAGAAAAGCTCTAAAGAGTTTTGTGAATATGGGATGTTTTTGAGAAAGAGTCGATTTGGAAACTGCTGACCTCATACGAAATACGGTAGTGAAGCACAAGGCGTCTACGACGGCTATAGAAAATCAAAATCAATTTGAGTGTCTTTGTCAATTTCACATAGCATAGATCGTAAGTAACATAAGATAAGCTTTGGCGTTAATCAATTTCTGTGATGGTATGCGCTTCTGAATCTGTGTTCACAGAGATATTGTGAAAGTGATTGAATGTGAGCTTAGTCTAGACAGTGACTCGAGTTTAACTCAACCAAGTCACTCAAGTGCTGTATCTTTACGTTAATCGTAAATGAGGCATTGCAAATCTATCCATTTTATATGAACATTGCTTTGGGTTGGCATTCCGCCAATCTACCCTCCATTCGCTGCGTGGTGTGTCGCACCACGTAGCCTCTGGATTGATTGGCTTCATAACGCCTAAATAAGAGAGATCTATGACCTTATTAAATACATACAATATTATAGTAATAAATAAATAACTCTTTAATGAACTAACATTTGGAATCCATATTTCACTTATAGATGGTGCTCTTGCTGATCTGAAGGTTACGTCTGACAAATTATCCATGATGTTTACCTCCAGTACAAGTCTTGCCAATGATCTTCTTAGTAGTGATGATCGATTTCTGGTCACAGTTTCTGCTTTTCTCACTCTAAAAACGGAATTGAGGTACATTTTGTTTTCTTAACAAAATATCCTGCCATTAATATTCCTCAAGAGTTAAGAAGTACGTTGTAAATGAGGTTATTAAAATGTATTGATTTCACTCATTTTATTACTCATATTATCATAAATATTTTAATTATTTTTGATTTTGAAATCATTCAGAGTATGCTGTCCATATCGTGTTATATTAGCCGCATTTCGTGAAATTCATTTTGATGCAAAGGTATGTTTATTTATTTGTTTATTTTGAAAAATATTGATTATTTACAGAATAATATGCTCTGTCTGATACTCTTCTTATACAAGAATTTTCAGATAATTATAGCTTGGATAGATAATGATGAGTTTGGTTTTGATGCAGTTTTGAAAATTATTGATTATTTAATTGAATATCGTTCCAAATTGGATACGGTAGCTGATTCCAAATCACTGTAAGTTTAAAAGCTTTGACGTATGTATTATAAATCGTTTCTTATCTTAGAAGGCTTTTTTTTCCGGTGAGGTCATCTTTTAATTAAAAGCTGTGATGAGGTAATTTCTCAGATATCGAAGTAATTACAAACAGAATCATACTAGTAGCTCTCTACGATGCTGGTAATATCAGAATAGTAAGGATAAGCAGTGACGTAATCTAACTCATGGTGGAGTTGCACAACCTATTCGTCTTAATGTTATACTGAAGGTATTTGACTCAGAGTAGTCTACACAATGACTTGAAAGGACCGACCTGTTAATAATTTAGTGCTGCTCCAAGATTTTTCTGGTAGCAGACACCGACCCTTGCAGTATGGAAGCTTTGTTGGTTCGGATCCGGACTGGAACCCAAGTATACGGTGTAGGGCCGGTGTTTCACTGTGGCGCATCATGCCGTTGTACAACGCGATTTCATGAGTACGATAATATGTTATAATAATTGATAGACATAGATGATGAATAGTTCGTAAAAGCATTAAAGTAATGAGGTATCAACCCGTATCTGGACTGCATAATAGACCGCTTGTACTCATTAACTGAGTTTCCGAGAAAAAAGCATGAAGACTCGAAGATCAGAAATAGGATTTGTGGAAGAAACAACTGGAGTAAAGTGTTGAGTGATTCATCCGCTTTCATTCAATGGAGCTGTTCGAAGAATAATTACTAAGCTACTTTATGAACTTTGCTTAGCGTGGTTTTGTCCTCATGTTACTTTACCTTATTGTCCTTCTTTTTAACTTTTCGAATCTCCGCAAAAGACATTATCGTTTCTTCATAGGATAACAATTGACCTCCTTGTCAAATAACGTCAAAGATTATTAAAGAAATTCCTTTCACAGGAAATAGATTTTATATAGTACTGTGAACAAAGCGGTTTCAAGGCGTTTCGACGTTCATGACTCGATTCGATCACAGGTATTGTGGCAAAAATCTTACAGGCCTGTTTTAGCAATGCCTCAAGATTTAAAAAATTTTTATGAGGAATCTTAAGTTCTCTTCACGATGAGCTTCTCTTGCCTCTGAAAATTAGGTAAATATCATCATGACCCAATAAATACGTCATCAGTTTAATGACGATTCCTAATACCGGTTGTCTTTTGCTAGATAGTCATGTGGCAATAAAAGTGTAGATGTGAAACTGAGGGATATTCGTCACATAGGATTGCTCGCCACCAGTTCGAATTAGTATCAACCAAGAATGAGAAGTACGGGATTGGTATCGTAAACGCGGGCTCAAGTCCGACTGAAGGCCGACTAAGCCTTTCATCTTTCAAAGATCGGTGAATTGAGGTCAGATTAATCTGCGAGAATCAGCACTGCCTAGGCAACAGATTTTACCTCTTAGAGGTGAATTGTTTGAACCACTCCCATTTAAAGGCTTCCACTATAACATCAAGACGAATCGGATAACCATTAATGATCATTTTTTTCTAGAATACGTGTTAGGTCCGCAATAGAAAGAAAGCAATTGGACGATGTGGTTGTGTTTTCAGTAGTTCTCCATCGGCAAAACGTCCACGTCCATTACCAAATGATGACGACGACCACCGTGTGACTTACCTATACGAAAGACCTACTCCTTCAGATTCCGATGTTATAGTCACTGTTCGAATTCCATACTTAGAACAGTGTGAAGGACGATGTGAAGAAACATTCTCGTTCTCAAAGCAACCAGCGGTACGTCACTATCTGTTGAAATTAAGATAGTCTGACGTATTGATTGTGTAGGTCAATTTTAGTAGTTGTCGGAAGATTTTGAGTATAGCGAAAATGTTTTTTATTACAGATTCATTATCGTTATCAAGTGAATGCTCCGAATGAAAGCGATGACGATTTTGATTCAATGGTAGAGATGTTTGTTGAAGTAAAGCTATTACTCAATAGAAAGCTTCTGGAAGAGGAACATCATGTCAAGGACATAACAAAATTACAAGATGCTCTTGCTAAATTCTTGGATAATGATTCTGATACAGAAAACTGTCGTGAACATTCAGAAAAGAGCAGTGATGATAACGATGATGAAGAAGAAGAAGATGTTGAAGAGAATGAAGGGCAAACAAAATCAGTGAGTTCAGAAGAGTGACACAAACGTAAGTACAGAATCTTGCCGAAGCTTCTTATTGACTTAACAGTAACGATAACTTGTGTTACTGTAGTATTATTGTTTATATGGTAATTTCATGATCTATATTTTAAGCAGTAGAAAATTATAAATTCTTCCATTGTTTATCCTTTGTTGTTGATTTGTTTTTTTTTAATAATGAGGTTTGATTACATCTAATAACGGAGCTATTAGATTTTGAATTTGAAAAATTTATAGAGAATGAATGCAGTTTCAATAATTTTTGTGTTTATTTAGTACTTTGTTTATATTTACATGACTACTTGACCAAATGTGTACCTCAAAAATTATCTGTATAAGATGATTTTTATTATAAAACTTAAGCACAAACTCATTGATTCGAGCAATATTAAAATAAAGAAGTGTTACGATAGAGGTATTTTACTTTCCTCATAACTCAAATTAATAAGAGGATAAAGATTGGCGTAATCAATCTCCTTGTGTAGATGCGTCTTGATGTTATAGTGGTGTTTGAATGAAGTGATCTATACAAAGAACTAGTCTACTGTTCAATCAGTACTGCCTACCCTTCCAGATAATTTTTATATCAATTCAACGACCTTAAAGAGTTGAAAAGTTTGGTAAACGTGGGGTTGAATTCAAACCCGCGTATACGACATCGAGTCCACTTGTCACTGTGTCCCCTTACTAGCATTGCGCTACGCGTTTCCCAAAACATTAATGGACCGTCATAAACTGTAAACTCTACAGAAGTATTCTTTATTCAAAATAATAAAAATGAAAAGCAAAGAAATGAACGGAGTTGTTTATAATAATGTTCAGTTAAACTTCATGTGTTGAAATCATTTGATAAACATGAACACTCATTGCACAGGTTGTTCATCACCGTAGTTGTGTAGACGATCTGAAAGAAACAGTATAAATTTTTGTTGTTGAAAAGTAATATCACTGTAATAGCTTCTTCATTCAGTTAGTACATCGAGACTAGAACGAATTCTGATCGATTTGATCAGCTATGTTTGACTCTATGGTTTTCCCTCTACCTTATGTGACGTCCCAGATGGTTTACCGCTTCAACTTGACTGAGAGGTTTTTCTAGGACTTCCATTGTGATATGGAAACCTAGTCAAGAATGAATCTGTCGAAAGTTACCACCGTATTGATGAAAAATATTCACAAAGGTCACATCCCTCCGATCCATAAAGGCCGTTAACTGCTTGTGGTGTGGATCATGAAGACGCCTGGGCAGAGCTTTGTCATAGTCCGTTAGGGATTCATGGAACCAAAGCTACTCCAGCACAATTTTGTCGTACCAATATCATCATGCACGCAGAATACCACTACCATAGGCGACAGTCGCGCGAGAAAACGAATAAAAGGTGTCTGAGTCTCTCAACACACGCGGAGACAGGCCATCTGAGTATCTAAGTGCTTTACGTGACTCATACTAGTCAATAAATTTGAGTTACATAGAAAAAGATAACGTTTGGATTTTTACCTATCAGTTATGGAATAGAATTAACTGAATGTCTGACCGTAAAAACAAGTTAACATTAAGAGTTTAGCACAAATTGACGTAGTGTAATGGTAGGAGGAAAGGAAGTGATACACAGCCTTTAATAAGGGTATTCAGAAATTCGCACTCAAGAAAGCCAACCCTTACTTGCCTCAGGGCGCGGTGAATTGGTACCAGAATAGTCTGGAATGATAAACAGTATAGACTTGGTAGAAGTCTAGTCATTCCATGTTAATGTATAGACAACTCGCATCCAAATATCTATACAAAATCATGAGGCAAATCTTGTTAAAATCTGACTTAGGTTTTGTATTTGAGTTCTTTTGTAACCTTAACCTATTTTGGGTAGAAAATGTTTTGAATTATATAATATTCAAAATTCTTGGAACAATTTCTGCTTATGTGATAAGTGCTTAGCAGTACTACTCATAGCATACCAGACCTGCATTTCCAAAGTACAAGATTGAGTCATGCCTGAGGTGTCGACTTTTGTGATAAACTCAGCTACGTGGAATATCAAACTCATACTACTAAAACCTATCATTATATGATCTACTGTGTGATAGGTTTTTCACGGAGTCAGTACTGTTTGCTGTACACCGATTTTTCCGATACTAATTCACTGAGTTCGAAAAAATGGCGGGCTAGGTAAGCGTCGTGCCAGCCGCGTATCGGAATGCACTGATTCGGATCGACCTATCCCTGCGGCATTTTCATCACTGTGCATCACTGGCTTCAACCTATCATTATATTTTAGAAAAAAAAAAACTTTCTAATATATAACCGTTATTCATTTGAACCGAACGAATTTTTTTCTTCATCATTCGCTGTCTAAACGGATCCGTGAATCGTGAATTCAATCCGATCAAATTCAGTAAACGTCCACCACGTTTTGCCATTACCGTATCACTAACCTGAAATGCAAATGCTTTTTCCTCGTTTCGATCTACCTCTAACTTCAATTTTTTGTTTTTCATGTGTGAACTTCTCTTCATATTGAGTACACAACATCCATTAACAGTTATTAGTAATCAATAGCCTATTTGTTAATTACCCTCATCTGTTTACTCTCTTATGATCTTCCTCAATACTTTTTCCTCCTAGAATAACTAATGATTTCATAAATATTTTAGAATCAACAACAAAGTACTAGTTTTTTTTAAATGTAATAGTACTATATAGAAATGTGAGAGGTAATCGGCACTACAGCGCTTTTTCTTCTTGACTCACCAAAAAAAAATTTCTAAATGAGGTGGCAATTAAATAAGAGAAATTCACTCATACAAAAATAGTAGCCTTTGTTGATTTGATTTTCTAATTTGTAAATTTATAGATTCGAATAAACTTAGAATCTTTGAAAAATTAATGAGTGAATGAATGACAAG
>KN716252.1:6773-26387 GCA_000816705.1 Dictyocaulus viviparus | reverse complement strand
TTTCTTGACAAGTACCAATAAAGCTGAGGCAATGCTTGATAAACTCAACGAAGATTGTATTGGGCATAAATGAGAGGAAAACCTAGTTAACGAAGAATTCATGATGTAAAGGGCAAAATATTAAGCTAGGTGGATCTCCGAATACAAGAATCATTTCGTAGGTGTTGCTAATACGTGAAGTAGGAACTAGGCAGATGAAGAATAGCATGGTCCGTATTTGGTTTTCTCATATAATCCACTAGTCAACTACTGACATCTCAACGGTGTAAACAAATTTACACACTATGTGCTATTCATATAATAAAAAGCGGATGAGAAGTAAATAAAATAGGTGTGGAATGTGCTAACAAGAGTGCGAGTGGATTCCTTGAGTGACCACCAAAACAATTAGAGGACGTATCCCTGGCCTACGTTAGCCATTTGCATCCGAAGATGAATACAAATTCAGTATAATGAAGTGCGTCATTATGTTAGGAAACGCCATTATGGACTAGTACGGGAAACAAGTAAAAGAAAAACTGGAGCTTGCAGTACTAGTGAAGACGAGACATTCACATAATTTCTTATAGGCTACCGTTTAAGCTCATCCTTTAGCTGCTGATAATATACGTTTTCAAAAAATCAAACAAAGCCACATGAGAAACGTCATCCATAATGATGTTGACCATGTCAGCACTGATTCGATAAGGCAGGAGGATCATATTTTCTCAAAGAAGATGAAAGATTTTTACTTATATGACTCTTTAGCACTCACTGGGTATCGCAAATATGTGAAAATATTGAGAATAATTTACATCGTCTCGGACTAATTCATAGCTATGTGAATAGATACGATGCTTTCAACATTTTTAAGCAGAAATGTTCCGAAAAGACTATTTAGTTCAGTTTAGTAATATTACTTTAGGATGATCATTTATTCTGCAACACGTGCAGAAGAAGAACAGCAGTTGAGCAGAGTAAGAAGGACTAGTTCTACATTGACATATGAGCGATGGTGTCATACTTTCGATAGGAGAAAGGCTGAGACATTGCTACTTAGTTGAGCTTAACAGTTAATGCCGGATGTAACTAATATTTGTCAATTTATACATAAAATGGGTTGAGCACGGCGTAGCGTTAGAGGTATCGTATTGATAGGTAGGCTCGAATCAGATTTGCCGACGTATCCTAAGCCTATTGAGCCCGCCATCCTTTCGAGGTCGATAAATTGGTGTTAGGAAAATCTTGAGTGAAATAAATAACATTGACTCGATAAAGCGTGAAGGACCGAAGTCACTGTATAAACCAATCTCGCCTTCAATCACCTTCACGATATCAAATCCAACACGAATGCGTAAACACCTCGTAGCGGGAATTCATCAAAGCTTACCTTATCTGAGATGTATTCCTTCTTAATAGGTACGACATGAGTTCTATTCGGTAGTTTCCAGTTGTTTATTTTGAAGTCAGGCGCATTAGTAGAAAGTTTTTATAATATCATCGTCAAAATCAAAATGACTACTTCCTACATAGACAGATGATGCATTACTCTGTTACATGGAGGGCTAAAGATCAATCAATGATGATAATGAGGAGAATCAGATTGAGTTAATACTTTGCCGCTTATCTAGTATGTTTTAGTAAGTTTACAATACTTAGTAGGTATATTATTTATGTTAGCAATTTATTTGCTTATTATGTTGATGGTTTATAAGTAGCGTGTTCTTATGTACCATACAAAAAGCAAAGATTGGTCAAGTTTCTTTTAATTTGTGAAGAATTATGTTGACGTTCTGAATATTCATGGCTTAGAACTACAACATGATTACGTTGCTCTTACAGACAAAAGCGAAAGCTGAGCTGTACAGAAAAAAGAATCAACGTATTGCAGCAGATCAAAAGAAAAAGAGGAATGAGTTATTTTGTGAAATTGAGCTATTCGTTTTCATTTCATTAAATGAGTGACGACTAGCATAGTCGAGTTGTCATGGAATTCTTCACTCAATTTACAGCTGAAGATTTTTGCTGTTCGGATACGACTATGTCGTATTTCAGAAGGATGTGCTTCATGTTTCAAAGGAGGTGATATATGATTATGGTAATCCGTTTACAGTCAGATATAAAACCTTAGGTTTGTGATAACTCACTGAGTCATTGCTTATTCTTATTACAAACAATATCATGGTGCTACATTTATTAAAAAAGCACAGTAACAATTAGAAATATATATATATATATATATATATATATACGCAATACAAAACTGATAGTAGTTTCTATTTGATACCCGCTTCTTGGTTACTTGGAATGATACGTTATTACTGCACGTCCTGAATAGAGATCGATGACTCGTATCGATTGAGCTCATTCCGAAGTAATCCTGAAGAGAATTCACAACTCAGCTTCATATTCCGTGTTAAATGAGTAAAAAAATGATTACGATTACTAAATTCAATGAGTTCATTACCATTAAGGCTAATCAATATGTTATCCTATAATAAAAACCAGCAGTTTTTTCTGACGAAATTTGTTCACTGACCTTGTACATCGTTGAGGCTGAGTGATGATAGATCTTTATGTTCAGTATCGATCAGCGGTACAATACCAACATTCTTACGGAAAGTCAGTAAATATGGGTGTCTTAAAAGATCTTCCAATGAGCACTGTGCTCCTAGCAGCATGTAAAGGATATCCCTAGCATGGAAATCTATAACGATAAAGTTTAGATAATGACACAAAGCTGTTTATTATACAGTGGTTGACGGTATGAAGGTAGGTAAGTGCCTCACCTATCAGTCCCGAGTCGGCATTACCCTGAAGAATGGCTCGCCATTCGAGATCATTATGACTTTTTATTTTTGACAACTTAAGAAATGATTCCTCTTCAAGTAGTAGACGAGCAAGAATTGTGCCAACTGATACAATATCTTCTGAAAAAAGATTTTTTTCTTAATATCCCGTACAAGCCATCTATCGCAGTTCTATTCTCAAATCAATATCATTGTTTACCTGCAAATCTTTCCTTGTCAGCCGTTTGTATGACGTCACCATAAGACGATAACTTTAGAACCGCATCAGTATTAATGAATACATTATCTAGTGTAATATTCTAAAAAACTATTGTTAGTTATGAAAAGAAGAGTTCGATCAGAATACATGTTGCCTCATTGCAAATAATTACTGATTCACTAATAACTCATTCTAACTATAGTGCCGTAAACACCACACTATTTACATATGCTGTAATAAACCAAATTACGTCCTTAGAAGAAGCTTAATCAGTTTGAGGATGCGTTTCTTGAGTTGTAGGATGTTCAACTGGAAAATTTTCGCTAAAGTAAACCAGTTTTAGGAACGGTTTCTCGATGTATTCGTCTAGTAGAAAACCTGATCCATTAAGCTTTATCTTTTGCAATGACGTTATGGGAACGCCTGAGATTCATGGGATTTGTGTGGGAAATGTGTGACAAATCAACAACATACCAGTTTGATGGAACTTCTGAATGCTTCACTGAATGTTTTTCAATATAAGTCGTTAATGAGAATATAATGAATATATTCAAAGCCTGATGTGAAAGAGAAGTAATTAGGTATAACTAATTATAATTTCAAAGTCGAAATCACTTCGACCGCATCGAGGATGAGGAAAATCGAGCTTGATGCTGTTGTACTAACTGAGTAACTAACTTATGGACTCTTCTGTGGATTGATCGTAGGCATGTAGATGAGAAATGAGGGATTTTCGTGATGATGAGGGATTTCCATGGTATTCAATAGTCGAATAAAGGAGTATCCTATGTTACGTTGATGTTGTGTAGATTTGAAATCAAACTCCTAGTTGAAGCAATTGGAATATGACCACTTATAGTCTAATCTATTTAGTTAATGTTTAGCATTTATAATGTTAATAACCGGATATTTTGAATCATTGATTTCCGCTGAGATGTAAGCTTAATCCTCACCCCATGGTGTATTCCATTGGAATGCAGTGGTTCTAGAGCTGATAACAGTTGATAGACGATTTTTGCAATAACAAAGTGATTAAGATTTTCTTCTACGATATCAGCTAGACGTCCATCCATCATGTCTGTTACTGTATACAGACTATCGCCTGCTTCATACGCGTCCAAAGTTGACAGAATCTATAATTCAGAAATTTAACACTTTATATGTACTTGAAAAAGTCAGATGACTTCAGATGAGGAAGCACTTGATAGATTATTCATACACTAATCATTTCTTGTTCCTAGTCTATGATTTTAATTGAAGAAAAATTACCAAAACACATTACACCTACGTTCGGATGAGGGAGAAGACGTCCCCATTTCAAATTATGGTAGACTTGAGCGGTTTCTTCTTGGTCCTTCAGTAACGTTCTACGTATTATCACATTTTCTTCGGTTAATAAATCAGCACCGGAACTGAAAACAGCCGTAGATTAAACAACAATAAGAGGAGGACAACGAGGGTCTTTACCAGTTATAAACAAAATTTGCTTAAAATTTTGAGGCATTTCAGGTTTTTTTTTTCACTCAACAGAACTTTTCTTCGCGTAATTTAACTGGGCTACTTTTTTCCTATCGAAATTTAATATCTTGTTCGATGAAGTTTCAAGGTTTTGCGATTCAATTACCGTTATATCTTTTATAAATTATTTCTATTTCGTCAAACTATTTTGCCTAATATGGCTTCTATTCACTTTAGCAGATTATTGTAACTTCCTCTAAATAAAAGTGTACCTCAATCAAACTCAGAAAAATAATAAAGAACTAATATTATATACCAAACGGTGCGACTCGGACCAGCTTCTATAATCTCCAAATTGGCGAATCGTCGTGGAAGCATAAGCAAATGACCGGAGATGTTCACCGAGTCGTATCGAGACCACGATACCTTTTTACATACTTCACGCTTTCGTGATGGACTTCTGAAGAATGACAATAGATGGCTTCCGACGGAAATTAACAAACTTTTAACGAATTTTGATCTAGTGAGGTAAATAAATTTATATCATACTACTGCTACTGTCATGAACGATATCGAAATCCCATAATGGTATAGCTTGCTTAACCATCAAAAGTATACTCACTCCTTTATCTCACGAGTTGATCTCGATGTATTCTGTGTCGACGAAGACATTCTATTTAATTGATTGAAGATCGGGTTGTCACCAGATCGAGAACAGGAATTCCACACCGTATTCCACAAACTGCGCACGTGATCCTCTGAAATGTGTTGACGAATATGTGCATGGATATACACTTCAAAACACTATAACCTCATGCTGTATATTCCTCATGTAACAAATAAGATTAGCATAGGAACTCAGATATGAAAAGTAAAAGCTTGTTATTGAATTGTTACAGATATGTAAGTTAGGCCGATGCAATATCTAGTCGGTGTTAGTGATTTATTACCTGAAGCGATTCAGATCAATGAGATTAATAGCATTGAGGAGGTAAATTTGAGTTTTATGTCGAAAGATTAAAGTACACCAAGACGAATATATCATGGTCAGTCTAATAAATGAGGAAATAAACTGATATTTATAATTTTCATGCTAAGAGAATAGTTCCATTACATTTCAATAATAATAAACGAAGTTAAGAACGAACAGAGGTAAAATTTTTAAAAAAATACCGCAAAGTTTGTTGGAGATGGAATTATTACAGTATAAGTACGAGAGGTAAACACAATTAATCGGGAGAATATTGATTGATAAATTTTGTTAAAGGTCATTAATTTAATCGTTCTATATCGATGATTGAATATTTTTATCGAATAAAAGTACATTATGAAGAAAAAAAAACCTCATGATATTGTTTTCTTCACTGAGGTACAATAATAAGCAGTGGATATGTTGAAAGTATTAAGCTCAACACGAAGCTCAGACAAAATCTACTCACACATTCACTCAATTATGGATAGATAAGCTTTAAGCTTATCGTAAATGACCACATTAATTCAAATCTCTTGAGATTTACAGATTATAAAGTTTGCAGGTTCTGTTAGAATACGAGTATCGTCAGTTGAGTTATAGAGTTATTTGTGAGGTAAAGTATTATAATGTAATTCTATTATACTAATATCAATGCTTTATTTATGAGCATCCTCATAGATATTTCACTCAATAACGTAACATAGTTTCATTTACAATCCTCATTTCTATAGAATCGTATTGAACGTCAACACAAATATTTTTAGATTCATCTTAAACTGCTACGTTTAACAGAAATTCTTCTTCCAAATCAAAAAACTTCTAGCTTAAGATTGTTTGTAGAAGCTTAAAACTTTGAGAAATAATTAAGATATGCATGAGAAAAACTGATGATGAAGTGGAGGTTTGTGCTTGTCATATCAGAGAGATAAATGAGTGGAGGAAAAAAGCATTAGGGCGTGGCTTATATGAAAGGATATGGTGATTATTATGCAACCCAATCAGTATTAAGTGTTTTTCGTTTATATCTTATCATTAAAAAAACAATTTGCAATGGTCAGTTGAGAGATGATAACTTCATTCCATTTCATTTTCCTCTATAAGTTTTAAGCTCTTTTTCTATTAAGAACAAAGTAATATACGATTAGATGTAGAGATTTGAAAACAAAAAAGTACTCTGAGGATCAGGAAAGATGATTTGTGAGCAAATTTGATATAATAAGATACAATAGAAGCTTATATTTATGGAAGAAGCAAAGTTTTGAGTGCAAGTTGGAGGGTCTGTTAATGAGATCAAGAGGTAGAATTCATAATTGAGAATATGTGAGGAACAGAATGTTGTATCTACAAGTTTTTGTTTGTGAGAAGAAATAATACTATCAAGGTTCATGAAGTCATAGATAATTAATCAGGGTGTGAGTCAAAAGCTTCAATGAATTCACCAAGCGCGAATAAAGAGGAGACCAGCAGAGACTTCAACTCAATTAAAAATTCTCATCTCTACATCGAACACACAATATAAATATGAGTACAATTTAATCCAACAATACGCCTATTGTCAATAATAATGCGTTCGTTGGTTTATCGTAGATCAAATATACTCTATATGTTACAGATATGAAAAAAAAACCATCTTAAAAACAAAAATCGGACCTCGATGAAGAGGATTTTTTTGCTTAGTATTCATTAATACTATTATTACTACTTTTTTGTAAACTACAATGTTTATTAGAATGCATAAATATAACAGAAAAAGTGAGGAGTCTAACGGAATTGAGGAAACGAACAGATAACACGACGGTGAGAAAAAAAAACCTGTTAAATGTCAAAAGATGCAAAAATAATTAATAAACGTGTCAGAAATAACATTTTCTTCTTATTAATTTTGTAAAGTTAAACTAGTTACTGCAAAAAAAAATCGATTAACATTATTTGTTGATGGGACGTAATAAAATATCTTGTTTATGATGTTCAAAGATCATAAAGTAATACTCGAGCAAAAACAACTGCTTAATATTATGAGGATGTTTGAGGTGATTCTTGAGCTAATGCCGATCATTGACTTCATTATCATATTCATGTTACATGTTATTTAGGTAAATAGTTTATGACATCTAATTTGATTCAATAGACCATCTCATACTATGAGATCAAATATATTTTTCTTCTAATACTAATGTGTTTCTCCGTAATATAAATGATAACTATTGATCGATTCAAAACGAGTCAAAATCGATCATATAAAACAGATATGATTAGACGATATTGCATTACTTGTTCAGCATAGATATGTTTCACAATTTTCAGCTTTTCCTTTTCTACGTAGTATTACGTCATAGAAATGATGAGATCAAAGTTCTATGATTCCGACCAGACGCTAAATAATTGATAGTGAGCTTCTTCTAAAATTAAAGACGTAACAATAGGTGGAAGATTATGTGGACCACGATAACAGATGTGTTCCTTTAATACTATGTGGTACGTACAATTATTGATTGATATCGGATTTGTTTGATGTTGTCGATAATGCCAGATTTTCAAAACGACTTGATAAACAAATGATTGGCAAACTACCAACTATGTAAATGATGAACTTTTGATCTATTCGAATTAACTTGTCACACTGCTTCGCAATGTTTCGCACACGCATATGTTTCACGTAAAATTACACAAAATCGCACGTAAAAACACATACATTATCGCTGACGTTTAAGCGTACAGCATAAAATTATACGAAATGAATAGGTATGATTCTCACTTTTGATCTGCATAAATATAACGATTTTAGAAATTCAACTGAACTATGCTATTTTTAAACATCTTCAACTCTTTGTATGAGGTAAATCATAGAACACAAGTTGTTAACAGAACAATATGACGTTTCTTTCACATAATGATAACGTTGAGGGATAAGTTCAATGAGATCAATGATATGTAAGGAGCTACAAATTGAGTCGGGATAGCGTTTATAGAATGAATATTCCTCAAAAGACTTAAAATAGTGTCATGTAGTAGAAATTTTTGTTATATAATTAAATAATTAATAACGACAACTATGGCTTCCTCACTAAAAACTTCCTTCTCATGTCAAGAATTTTATGAATGCCTGATGATTTTTCGATGAAAAAAATGGATATACAACACTGAGGTACGATCTGGCCTCGTACTTCCGAAAACCTAACAGCTCTATGGACGGCTCCAAATTGTTTTTTTTTTCACCTCTTCCCAAAGGCTTTATCCAAAGTTCATTTTTGCAACATGTGTACTTTCGTATTGCTCGTAGCTAAATGTAGTGCTCTACTGATTGATCAAATTGGATGTTTTTTTTCTGCGATTACTTTTCCTATTGAGTGTTATCGGTCGGAGGTAATCAATAACAGATTATTAACTTCATCAAATAATAAGGATCGGATACGAATCAGTATTCTGACGTTTGTCCTCAGATTCTTTCAAGGACGATCTTTCTATGAAAGATCTCTATTCAAACATTTCACCACTCGTCTTCAAATGGATCAAAAACGTTTCAGCTTCTTATGAAGGATGGCGAGGTGATGAGGTGACTAATCCAGACGATATTTCTATTGTCCAAATAGCTCATAAAATAGCAAATTTTCTTTCGAAATATAAATAATTATTGTAATTTTATCACCAAATACGGTATAAACAACTGTTCCAGTTCTTCCTTCATCTTTGTAATACACGACAACAGCATTCGTCAGAATACGTGAGTTGTTTTCAAGTAACGATCGTAGATTATTGTCATCAACAACAACATTGTCATCGTTTTGTGTTGTGTAATCGATCGTTGAGGTTTGAATTATGATGGTCAATAAAACTCTCCAGGAATCCCTCATTATACCATTTAACTGCTCGTTGATTTGATTCTCTGTATACTATGACCTCAATTACTAGTCATAGCTTAGAGGTTGTACAACATATAAACAAACCGCCAATTTAATATTGTGCTATGGTTTTCAGATAACATTCAAAATTAGAGATAGAGATAAAAAAACGATTAATATTTCAATTATTATTTATACTAATAACGATTCATAGAAATTCTAATCACGTGAATCGTCATGGATTTGTCAGTTGTGTTTCTTTACGGATAAACACATTCATGTAATAAATCGCATAGGAAATTCTGGAATGATTTAATATTCGCCGTCAGATGATGATGATGAATCCAGAAGGTAATGCTGAATGCGTATTACGTGATGATGCATCCAAACCACTTATGTCTTCTTTAGACTCATAATCATATTCATGCATAAATACGTGAATCCGACAAATGAGGTGAGCATAGAGGAGGATTTCATTTCGAATATCATTCAATCTAGAATCATTCTACGATCAAAACACTACTACTACGCATAATAGAAGACGTAATCGTATCTGGCTTAGCATTCTGATAAACAGCTAGAGTTCTATCTGCTCTGTAGAGTTATCTTTCTTGCCTCCTTGCTTCACTGGCTGCCTGCTTTGATATCATTAGACGGCGTAGTATACTTTTATCGAATTTATTCTTTAGTAAAATAAATAAGAATGGGAATGAATATCTCGACTGTAATCTTGTTTAGCAATATTCGGAATACTTCAAAAGATAGCCGATCTCTGAAGGACGAATGCAATTGCTATATAAGTAAACTATGATGCGTTTCTTAAGAGGCATATTAACATGACGCAATGAGGATTGTTTGTTTGTTTTCGATAGCATGTAAATTAAAAAAAAAAAGTGATGTATGATGGCTGTGTTATTGGTAAACCAACTGGATGATGATTCCTCATGAAAGGTATCTGTTATGAAAACATCTGAATCGGATGGATATCAGTTTTTTGTTGACATGTTAGAATTTTTGGTCTATGATGTGTTCTATAATGAGAATAAGTATATTAATATATAAATTCACACGATAGGAGGGAAAAGAAAATAACAAATAGAGGACGGTATACTGTAGTAATTTTTCAAGCTTAACAATATAACGAGTTTCGTAAAAATAATAAGTCCAGTCAAGCTGAGCTTCTCTCTTAACATTACGTCATAATCTAGAAGCTTCTAACATTAAAGTTGAAAGTAAAGGACTACATAAAGGTGAATCTGAAACAGCAAAAGTCAAAAAGAAACTGATAACTCTCAAAGACCTCAATGAAATTTAACTGATATAGTCGATATGATAACATATTTATCGTCGATTGAAGGTCATAGTCAATCGATACGTATAATTTTCAAGTACTTCATTTCTTCTCATGTATTCATGTATAGTTGATAAAATGTTCGTCGATCTAATTATTCAAAACGAATCGTATTAGCATGAAAGCGGATTGAAGTTTTTACTGAATAACTGATTTTATGCGTGAACATATCGCTCTGAGGCATTTGTACTTGTATGAATTATTTAATGAATAATGAGGTTAAGAAGATACTCCGAAGACTCTGATGAGGAAAATGAATTAAATATTCCAGAATCATAAAGCACTATCAGATGATTGAACGATATTGTAATGATTTTTCGTTTAGTTACGATGAATAGTTTTCAAATGGGCTAACATTTGCCGAAAATGATATCGTATCGTACATCGTACCGTACCGTACCGTACCTTGTACGTCAGTTTGTTCGGCAATGGTACGCCAAGCTGAATCGATTTGTTCACGTTGTCCGAAGAATTCGTGATCGTGATCCCAAATACAAGGATGATGTTGAATTCGTGAGATGAGGATCGTGATAATGGACGCCGGTAAAGGTTGATGATCTACAATAGAACATTCTAAAATCGTCAGTATACTAATGATTCTACTTGAACATTATATATGATCTACAAACAACTTCGTTCTAACAATAACTGAAAACATATTAACATACAAAACAACACAAGAAAAATTTTTCTCTACATTAAAAAAAATAATAGACGTAAGTACTTTAAAGACTTAAGCCGACATAAAGCACTCATTCTTATTGTATAAAGTTAGAAAGTATTATAAAAATAATGAGATGGTTAAAATGATAATCACCACAGTTAATCAAAATGGTCTGTAAAAATTTTTAGCAGGTAAAGGCTATTGATAGAACAGTAATCACTTGTACTGATAATATGATATGACGTAATCGTTGTACTTTTCACTTACCTCAAAACCTCACGTCTTAAAAATTATTTTCTTCATCATTTATTAGGAAGAAGTTTGTTTTATTAGCAACGCTTAAAGACTGCTAGACGTTACACACTCTGTTTGCTGACTTACTCACTAATAACACTACCTCTATCAAAGTAGAATCTATAAGCATATGATAGAAGGAATAAGGAAATGAGGAATATGAGCTGGTCTCTTATGAAGTAAATGAGGTATATGTAAGTATACGAACAAGAAGGTGATTAAACAGACATAGATAGCAAGTGATTAGAAGAATGTTGTTTTAGGAAGACTGAAAATTTTTTTCATGAAGAATATTCTTTCTTGTTAAACTTCTGAATGCGTTTTATCATAGTCATAGATGCTTATGCATATAATGATTAGTATTCAACACTATTGAGTCAAAATATAACTCTCTCTCTCCCTCTCTCTATAGGCTTACATAAATCATCGATCTATACGAGGCAATTGGTAGTTGTGCTATCGGCAACAAAATGTTTTATATTGAAGAAGAGAAAATCTAATAATAGAGAAAATATGATTTCATATGCAGTCGATATCACTCACATGCTGAGGTCGCTTTCAATGAGAACAGTAAATAAAAAATTTTACGCGTATAGTGTAATAACGCATCAATTTGTCGACAGGAAAACGCCTATCGAAAGGCTTCGACACATAAGAGAAGCCGGAGAATTGAGAGATCATTGAAATAGGTAGTGCCTAAGCTTCATTTCTTATGCTTCACGATGACGTCAGACGTTGTAAGATGTAAGTCTGACGAGTTGTAAGCTCATATCTTGATGACGACATCGTGCATTTGACGTATTTTAATAAGCGTAAAAATCATTAGGAATGAAATGAATCAACATCCAAAGCTGTCTGATTAGAAATAAGGTAGTGAGTGAAAATCGACTATCATTCAGATACCTCTAACCTCTATATACATATACTATATATGAAATAGTTGTACTTCGTTTAAATTTCATTTCAAGTTATTAATGTAGTCAAGAAACGTTTGCACTAACTCAGGAGTTGCTGCATATTTAGTTTTAATATGGATTTCTAACGAGCACTCAATAGGGAGTTTAAAAGTATACTGAGTTCGAGGGAACAACCACCACATCGATAAAAGTGCTAATGAAGTGCAACCACGAAGAAAAATGCTATCTACGGGAATTTCCAAAAACCAATACGCAACGGCTAAATCTGTGTCTGAATGAAAAGAGGGAGTGGAGGAATGGAATTCTGACTGAGTGGAAAGAGGGAATAGAGGAACAGAATAGTGATGGAACGGGAAGAATGAATTCTGCGATTTTCCAACTAGATATCAGGCTAACCCTACTATTACTTTGTTATAAAACCGCGTTATAAGAAAAGTAAACCAGTTGTAAAAATAACAAAAGACCATAGTAAATCAATTAAGTTGTGAAGATACACAGTATATTTATGGAAACCGATTAGTCGTCAAATATGTGATACGGTGCAATTTTCGTATACTTCGTTGTATTGTCCGTGAACACACCAACTTTTTTTTTCACATTATGAGAATGATCTATAATTGCTCAGTACGGTTTTGTTTCTAATTATAGAATACAACACTGAATAATAAAGACACCAAGAGTATTCTTGTTATTTCTTTTTCATTTATATTCGAATAATATTATGAAAATTTAAATATATATAGATGTAAGCAATACTGAGTTGATCACAAAACTCTGAACCTCAGTCTCTCCTCATCTGGCAGATTTCCGTTCTACTGTTGTGCACTGCTCGTCCTCAAGTGGACGTACAAGTTCAGAGCTTCGCAATTAAAACTCGGCAACATTGTAGCCGTTACACGAATTATCAACAAATCGATCAATAACTTATGGAGTAAATAAGTCAATAAACAAGTATTGAGCAAAATCTCATCACATAAACATCTTCAGATTATTCACATTTGAGAAATTTCGAAATATTTCGCTACTTTGAGAGAAATTGTCCTCATTATTCTATTGTGGAGGTAAAATTGTACTCATAAAACCACTAGCCGTTTTTGAACATAATTAAATACATTACAGTACTATATTTTACCAAGAATAAAGTTATTTTAATCATATTTGTCTTCTTTTTTTTCTGTATTCCTTCAAATACTCAATACAAATCATACATATCGATTGGAATGCCTCCTTTAGCGGACGAAAAACAAATATTGTTGTTTATATTATTATTGTTAGTAACAATTTTCAGACGTAAATACTTTGAATATACATAACAATATCCGTATTTACTTCAAATTCCTTTCGACAAATGTCATTCCTATTTTTTTTTCTCTAAATTGTTTATTGTTTACTTTATATTGCTGCTCTCTCAAATCTGTTTTTGATTGTTATGACACAACCTGATAATCTAATGAAATTATAACAAATAAATTCAGTTGTTTATTAGACGATATTTTTAGCAAAGAAATCAAAAAACGCTCATCGATTCGTGCTAGATCAATAGCTCTCGATAAAACAAACAAACAAACAAACAAACTATTTGTTTGTTAACGATAGTAAAAAATACTTCATGTATTAGGTGAAAAACATTATAATTGTCAATTTTAAAAAAAAAATCAGCACGAAGAGGATTTTCATATCAATCAATACGAGGTCAGTGATTAAAAATACTGCAAAAGCCAAACAAATATACTATCCTATGGAACTCTTCAAAGCCATTGCCTCACATATTCCTCTTCTTTTTCTAGTTTTTTTTTTCTCTTAAACAAAATATCACTATTACGGTATGGATGATAAACGTCATCGATGACGTCAAGAATGTCATCTACTGCTCACCAAGCTTCAAGCTTTCACATTCTACGAAACGGTTTTCAGTACCGTTCTTTGTGATTCATGTAGTCCTGAGGGGTCATAAAAGATAATCATACATTTTTTTCATAGCCATATGATATGATTTGGATATTCCATATTCACTTATTTTGTTCAATATTTACAAAATATAAACAAAATAAAAACAATTTTGTTGTCATTCAACAAACAATAGAAATCATTATCGATCAGGTGATAGGAATTATTCATAGAGAATATAACAGCTCATTCTATTTCATTTGATGAATAAATGAAGTGAAAATGAAAGTCTACTTACAGCAATCACGAGGGAAAATGTAACGCAAATTTGCCCGAGGCGAGCGAATATATCGCAGATTTGCCTACGGCAATACTCATGAAGAAAAAATAACTACAGGATGACATCATGAAATAAATGAAAATATGATTAAAGAAAAGAAAAAGTGACTTAGAAAAATAATTAACAAGAAATGTCATTGTTAATAATAAGAAAATAACAATAAGTATTAGAAAAAACCTAAGTGATATCACTAAAAATTCATCGAATATGATGAAGCTTAAGCCTAAGCTTACAGTATTCTAGTGTTTTTTCTTCTCGTATCGAATAAGTATTCATTCAAAATTGCACGTAAGGTTGTAATATCGGATTACCCGATGACGTCATTTGATAAATCCGTTATTTATTTTTATGCGATAAATAAAATGAAATCGCTTGCAATCAAGTAGATCTTGAAGAACATTGAAAAGTTGAGGATAAACAAAAACAAGAGAAAAAAAACAACTTAAAGTTCACTTAAAACACAGAATTTTTTACAAAGCTAAAAACTCTTAATGAGAACAAATCTTATTATTTTCCTCACGATAATTAGATACGGATGAGTTAGAAGGCAAGTAAATCAGTTGTAAAAGCATGCTATGCTACTGATCTCATTATTGTTCATAATGATGTTTTTCACCTCAATAAACTAAATCGAACTCAGCAGACGTTCATTTGTAGGTTTTCTATCCGCTTTTTTTTTTCACATAATGTAATTCATCGTCTGATGCTTCATTTAAGCTACACGTTAGGATTTGTGAACAGAACGGTCTAATTGTTTATCTGAATAACTGAACTACGAGCTTACATTATACTAGAGGGATCATAAGGTAATCTAAATTCCTTCCATAAGTTCATTCAGAGTTAGTTTATTTTGAGACCTCGTTAAACATCCAAAGAATTATCATCAAGGATTGGCTGTCCATGGTCTACAGTACAAGAATATCTCCGTGAAATAGGAAAAGTGTGTAGGACAAAGAATTTTGGTCCCTTACGAATTGATGAAGATGGTGCTCGATCCACATAGCGTATAACATCTGTGCAACCCTTTTGTCTTGATGTGAAGCCGATCCGTTTTTGTGACGCGAGCGTGGTAACTCGAGACGAGGAGTGAGTGCTATACAATAATTCTGTACAAAAAATACAATGGGCTTTTTCTTCCGGATGAACATCTGTTTACACACCTCGATCATCACCAACGATAATGAATGCTTTTGTTTATGCGAGGTGGGAATTTTCTGGATTCCTGCACTTATGAATTGCTTGAACGAAGTCAGAACGTTACCACGACAGTGTATTGTGCGAGGTTGGTGAAAATGAAACCAGAACTTATTTGAAAAGAGGATCTGTTTTGGTAAATAGGACTCAACACGATCACTCTAGGCCGTAAGTTACAAAAAAAATCTAGGAAAAACTGAAATTGATTGGACACTAAGAGTGATAAATGAAAGTAGATTGTTAACGAATAGCTTCATTAAAAGATTCACTTAGTAGATCAAGATTACGGTATACTTTAACAACAACTGGTAGAGCAAAAATGAGTATTTGAATATTAAAGTATTCAATTATATTTGAAAAAAAAAACAAATTTATATTTTACTCATTTCATATTCAACATAACATAGTATTTGAAAAACAGCAATCTTAATGAATTTTCTCACTGAAGTTATTATTTCATAAAATGTTGACAACAATATGACTCCTCATCGTATGAGTGAGTAAATTATATCGACGACCTCATAATAAAAAGGATATGTTTTGAAACAAAAATTAAAGAAAAAAACTCTCAAACTCATTATCTACTTGCACAAAAACATACTCGTAAATTGATCACATTGACTTTCAATGAGGAAGTAGTTGAAGTTTAAACAAACGAAGATGTAACAAGAACGGAGGGAGGACTTCAACTTAACGAGGACTAAGAGGTTTCGATTTCATTGTCACGTTAACACATGCTGAAGTTCTTATGTAAATTTTCGTAATAATAAATTTGATAAAGCTTTATGTTGTTTTGTTACCAAATTGACCTGGAATTCTGCTGTAAGCGAAAACAACAGCTAGCTTCATCTGTGCTGAACTTCTTTCATTTCCAAAATTTAAAAATCCTATAACCTAATTATTGATTGAAAATTTTGCTCTACTTGATTTCTAGTAATTTCGATATCGAGCCAACAGATTAAATATATTAAATATTGAAAAGTTTTAAAAACAACACACAAACTTTTTTGTTCTTTTTTTTATGAGGTTGATATCACTAAAACAATCAATGCTTTGAATTTTATTTTAGCTTAAGCTTAATTATACTAATTTAATCATCATGAGTTATAATATACAACATATTAAGTTAATAATTATCGACAAGCAGAGAGGAGAAGAAACCTTGCCTTGAGAAAATGATGATTATTTCCAAAACCAGAAGAAAAATTACATGAAACAACAAAGATGATCAAAAGGATGGAAATTCGTGACATTGAGGAAAGAACGTCAAGAGGTTGAGGTAGGTCACGAAAAATCAACCAGTTCAATTCGTATACTTCGATCCCTGATCCATTTCATTGGATAAAATGTGACTCAATTCTGAACTGATTAACCCAACTATCAAAAGGGTTCTGTATGACTGATAAGAAACCAGATAACTTTATAAAATCTCTAGAGTCAACAGGTCCATGAAAAGCAGACCTCATGACCGAGTTCATCCTAAAGTAGCACTATTCCTCAGCACTTCCGTAGCTTAATACTATTTCATAGCCATTATGTGTTACTAACTAGTATGAGCTCAACCTACTCAATTCAAACCTCATTTTCGGTAAACCAGTGACGACCACTCACTCACGGAAGTACAAGTCGTCTCACTTAACTCACATAATGTGTTCAATTACTGGATAACACATCGGAAGTAAATCCTTTTCGATTTATTCAGAATCGATTGGAGGAAGCTATGAATTTACTTTACGATGAAGCACTAGGACGTCGTCTATACAGTACGATATTATATGAATGAGATAGTCAAATATTTAGAAACCTCAATAGTAACTCATCTATACAAATATCAACGAGGTATCAAGTTCACAGTTCGATGTCATATATCGAGCTTAATAATGGCTTTAATGATAATAAGAAGGATTATCATAGTAGTTTATCATTATGCCAGAGGAAGCGAGAATAGTTGTTTTTTTTTCTTTCCTCTAGCGAGGAAAGTAAACAAAACAATTTACTTCAAGTGTTGCTCGTCATAAACACTGGAATTATCCTCGATGTTCTGAATAATTCAATTATAATAAATTGCAAGCTTATACTAGGCTTGAAATTCGTATACAAGTACTTTTTTCTCTTCAAAAGTTTAAATCAATACGAGTTGAAAAGTCCCTCTTCATGATTATTGATTACTGACGATGACATCATTCGCCATTAAAAACTCTGAAGACGTTTATACCTCAGACGGCAAAACTGTAAAGATTAAACAGTCGAGGTTGTGTAGATAAAAAAACAAAAGCAAAAAAAAGCATAGAAAATAACGCCTAGCTTTGATGGCTGGAAAACGGAAGAGGAAAAAAGAGGAAAAATGGGTACAGTGATTGCAGTGAACATGTGAATGCTTTATGATCATCTACTAGTTCCTCAGAGGAAAAAGAGAAAAAGACCGAAAAAAAACAAATGGCTCGTGCATAAAATCAAAGTCGGATCAGTCGGCTTAATGTAGCTTGAGAAAGTTTTGCGTGAATGAGTTTCTCTGACGTAAGCTATGAGGTAAGATAAATTTGAGGTTTCATGAAGGATTCTAAATCTGCTTGTATTCTTCTGATTAGACTAAACTCTTAAGTAAACAAGTTATCAAACGCTTCTATTTAAGAAAAAAAAGCCTTCTTAACAATATTAAATGATAAACCTAAAGTTTTTCGTTAACAAATGAGGATAAGTTTTTTTCTCAATCCTCAAGTAAACAATCCACCTTCTTCGATTCAGTCGAATGAAATGAGGACCAAAATTTGTGATCTACAAGCGATCCCACTAACGATAAAAATAACTGCAAGATTTTCAATGGAGCACTTTCACAGTGTTGTTTAGTATTTAGTGTTATTTACACAGTGTTGTTTTCATGATGTTTTGTTGCTTACAAATAATCAATAATTATTGATACGTGAGGTCCCGCCACGAAAACAACTTATTCTTAAAACTGAGCTAAGCAAATGGTATTCTATAAAGACGAATCGAACGATTTCTTCCATTTTTTTTCTGCTACATGCTTGATCGAGTCTCGCCTCACCTTACGAGTTCACGTCTAACTCAACTAGGTTGAATAGCAAAATTATACTATTGTAAACATATCATATAAAATAAAAAAAACTACAATGGAGATCATATCGATTCCATTTTGTGTAGGTCATTCGGGTGTAATGGTGCAATGTTTGCTCATAAGGTCAAAGCCATTAGCGAGCGAGTGCTGGTGACATATCCTCACTCAAAATTAGCGAAGCATTCAGGACTTAGATGATGGAATCGGTAGCACACCAGACTGCGTGAAACGGGTTCGAATCACGCATTGGGATTTGAGTTTTGAGTTCTAAGACAGTTGCGTGAGGTATGGTAAGTTTTTTTTTTCGTAAAATTTGTTGTATTCTGTATATTTATCAGTGTGAGGTTACATATTTTAAAAACTTCAATCGATTTCAATATGCGAGGTCTTAGGAATATTCAAGAAATCGTCGTTAAATCCATTGATGCATAATGATATAATAGTCTTGTTGAAATTTTGAGGAAAGAAATGACATTTCTTACTCGAGAAGAGAACTCATTTGCTAATCTTTCACTCAAAAATGCAAGAAATACACTCAATACTGGTAAAAAACTACCTCATACACTCAAATGTATGCAGAAAACGAAAACGTTTGAGGTGAAATCTTAGCAAAAAATCAACTTGTTGTCTTCA
>KN716251.1:317363-327426 GCA_000816705.1 Dictyocaulus viviparus | reverse complement strand
TACATACATAAAAACATGTAGAAAAACATATATACATTATTTACTTATTTATTTATATTATTTGTTTATTTATACAGCATGTACAGGTACAGGTCAATCCTATTCATTATGATAATTATTATTGTCTTACTGTAAAACTTCCAACGAGTTTGAATAACCTCATCCTCATCGAAGAAATTTTTTAGTACTCAAATATCTTTTTAAAAGAACTTATTGAGATAAATTGCAATAATAGATTAACAGTGAATAGTGGATTATACAATGATGTGAGATTAGAACAAATTTCAAAAGTTTTTTTTCTTACAAAAAAATCGATAAAAATGTAGGCAGATACCATGAAACTTATGTTAATGATTTACCTCATGAGTGACAGGATAAATCTGTTCGGTATTTTACTAAGAAGCTGCGTAGGACATACAGTAATCTAAGCATGAATCAATTTTCTTGAATAATTTTGCTGGTTGTACTGAATAGGAAATGAGGTCGAAAAAAAAATCTGAGTATATTACTTACATATAGAATAAAAAAGATACTGAATAGAATTTACTTTATTACAAAAATTTTTTTTAAACTGACGTCGATTCAGTTACAATCAATTATTGATCGATTTTTTTTTCTAAGTTTGGCGAGTTATTTTTTTTCGGTGTGCTGAGGTTAAAATAGCAGCTAGTTCTTGATGTTTTTTTTTGTGAATGAAAATTATCATAGTATATAATTTATTTCGATATGTTTAGTTCAAAACGATTTTGATCTACTCAATCAATTTCATTCGATCACATTTGATTATTTCATTTATGATCTCCTCTTACGGTATGAGTTCTACACGGCTTGAATGGTGATTTCTAAAACATTTTTGTAAAGCAACAAATATTTAAATTTTCATTTCTCAGGTTGAAATCGAAAAGTAGTGAAGCGAGGATATTTGAACGGAATAGAAACATCCCTTTTAAGATGAATAATTACGATCGATAAATGATCTACTGATTACAAAAAATGTTTCTGTTATGATATTCTTATTCTTTGTAATAGAATATTATAAAATGCTCATAAGACATTAGTTAATAAAAAAGCAAAAGATGAGGGACCAAGAAAAAATCTGCAGAAAAAACATTAATGAACATCTATATAGATCATTGTAGATCATGACAGTTTGGTTAAAGTTTAATTGTAGATCAAAAGTTTAAGTGAATTGGAAATGAAGCAAGTTTTCGCCGAGATTTTTGTTACTGGGAAAATATTTTTATAATTTTTTTCATAGAAAGTTTTTCATACTGAGAAAAAACATACAGAGCTCGAATTTGTCAATTATTGATTGATCATTGTCAATTAATTTACAAATCGCTCAGTGAGTGAAGAACTGAGTGAGTTACTCTCCACATACGGTGAAATTTTTAGTCTCTAAGAGATCAAATTCGTTAAGAGCTAAAGTACTACAACTAATATTTGATGTTGATCAAAATTGTTAACGATAGATCAAATGTAAAGTGATACTGTAAAAACGTGATAGTGTTATAAAGGACGTCAGTATGATTTTCGTTACAAACAAAAAACTCTTCGATGAAAAACGCAATATTGAGTAAAAAAAAAGGAAAATTATGAATAGAAGCTGGTGGATGAGTTTCTAAGCAACAGTGAGGTTTAGTTAAATTTGTGGTTGGGACGTTGAATGGAAGCGTTTTCCGGTGTTGCGCGAAACATTCGACGTCATCAACTTTGAAGAAGCACACATTTAGTGAGGCTCAATGCCTTAAAACTTATTCTGAGGCAAATAGAAGCGAATTACATTGGTCATTTTTGTGTTGATAATTAGAGATTGCATGAAGATGTACTCCTTTGTCCTCTTGTAGGGTTATTGCAGAGAATGAACTCATCTGATGACCTACACAGCGTCATTCTGACCGTTAATCTTTAAAAACTCAGAAAATAAGTATCGATTTATTAAGAATATCGATTAGTTTTATGACTGGCTGTATAGCTGTTATTAACTTAATACTTATAGCTTTTATTTCTTTATGAAATTTTCGCAAATTTATGTAAAAATTATGCATATAAAAACAAATGGAAAATAACTTGACTCCGATTGTTTTTCCATAAATTAAATTGAATTCAAAATAATATTAGAGGAGGTAGATTGAGTCTCATAGAACATCACAAATCCTCAAAGATATTAGAGGACTATTATGTCCATGAATTTTTTTTTCATTCTAAAAAAGGATACATATGGAATGTATATTATGAAATTTCCATAGAAATCTATGGCTACAAAACCCATACCTCTAAAATTGATCCAAACAAAAAAAAACACTATTTAATATTTATTTATCAAATATTAAGCGAGCAGTTATCGATTTTAAGGCTTGATCTACAATTGTTGTGCAGTTCAATCCACAACAACACCGTTTCGTTCAAGCATTAAATTAAAAAAACTCATTGAAATAAAATTGACCCATAATAACAACAGTTTTACGTGCTCCGTAGTGATTTTGACCTACACTAATCAATACCTATATTTTCTATTACCAATTTATCATATTTTTAGTGGTAACATGTTTTAGTGATTTTTTTAACGATTAATTCAATTAATATTATTAATTATGTTGTAGTGTACTTAATAGAAATTTCAGATTCAAATAATTGAGGTAAATTACTTTTGAGGAAAACTCTATATACTGTGACTGTAACAAAATGTGAAGAAAGAAAAACTGACATCATTACACATGCTTAAAAAACCGTTATCGACGATTTTGTTATAATAGAACGCAAAATTGAGCGAGATGTGGACGAGTTTGCCCAGTGAAAACCATTGGACGAGTTTTACTGTGATTTTATAGAAAAAAAAACAAAGGTATAAAACTGTATATTCTTACTTGTAATTTTGACATGATGCATACGATGGTAATGAAGAAGAACGCTCCAGCTAAGATCAACACTTTTTTCAATTCATCATAAACGTGGTCCGAAACCTCATGCATACGATAGGGACTGCAAATGAGGAACAAAAAAAAATACTCATGTGCATTAAAAAAGACGATACAAAAAAAAGAAAAAAATATCCAGAATCAGCTTGTGCAGTTTTAATACACTTGAAGAATTGCTTACCGGCGAATACCTCCACAAGTTTTTTTTCCCTCATACTTATCGAATTTTCTTTAGTTACTTTCGAATATTTTTGAAATGTTTGCCTCATCTCATCAGCTTTTAACATGAGGGTTATATTTGATAGTTCAAATATAATCGCTTTATATACACTAATTTAAAAAAAAGAATCGATGAAAAATGACTGGGTTTTTGAGGGAAAATCAAGAAAAAAAAAACAAAAATGTAAATGAATGCCTCATTAAGAGTGCATCGCATAATAATATTATTACGCAACCATTACTTGGTGTTAAGTGATTTCTCTAGATACAAATTTAGGAGAAAAAATGAAAATGAGAAATTGCAACGGGTTAGTTCAACGGTACAGTGAAGCGTTAACGCTGAATCGGTTGTTAGTTCGAATCCTTTGGTGGACTAACGCAAGAGAAAGAGAAGAGAAAATTCTCTAACATTTGGAAATTTGAACCAGCTTCATCAACAACGATGAGAAAAGAAACGCTGACATGAACATGTATCTATCATTCTTAGAACGAGTGATAAATGTTATAACGTTTGTGATAATTGAGTG
This sequence comes from Dictyocaulus viviparus, assembly GCA_000816705.1. NCBI lineage: Eukaryota > Metazoa > Nematoda > Chromadorea > Rhabditida > Metastrongylidae > Dictyocaulus > Dictyocaulus viviparus. The sequence continues at coordinate 323,762 of KN716251.1, read as the reverse complement.
ACAGAGGCTAAAGCTTAAGGGTCTCATCATAGGTAAATGACTGCGCTATCCAAAAATTCAAAAACGATAGAGATATTATATATCTATCTAACATTGTTACAGAGTCAAAGTTAGTTTGATGGATTGAAAAATGAGGAGACTTGAGAAAAAAAGAAGCAAGGGGGAAAAAAGCGAATAGAGGGAAAAAGAGGCCAATAGGGAATAGGAAAAAAAAGTGTAACATCTATAAACTTACGAGGAATCGTGAACAAGAGTGTAGATACGTGGCACATTATGCGTTCGTTGTAGTCGTTGAACCATATCTATAAAAAAATTAATAAGATTTTATTTTAATGGCAAAATACAAACAACTCATAGAGGTGATTTATGAGGAAAATGAGGTCAAATAGGTGAAAAATCGAAATAAGAATGTAAAAGAAGAAGAAAAAGAGGAAGAAGAAGAAGAGGAAGAAATGCAAATGTAGATGTACAGCTTAAGATGCGACCAAAGAATAAAAATGAGTTCGTAGATCAACATTTTAAAATAAAATTGCATAAATGCTTTTAAGTAGAAGCTTGTTGTTTTAAATTTATAACAATGAATAGATTCAATGAAAAAAAATGACACATTACCCGTTAAGTTAGGAAGATTACGGTAATTAGTAGAGCTTAAGGTCACATCAATATTGCTCAATACCGTATTCAGCCGTTTTTTTTTTTGTTTTGACAACTGTTAATCAGTCGGATTGAACTTCTGGCTATCTGAATTACATTGAAGCTTAGAATGTTCCTCACTTAAAAATAAAAACTAAAACAGGTTAGCGTCGGTGGTTTGACTCATTATGTTACCGTAACAGAACGTTGTTGTCACATAGGAAGAATACAATGTAGGTTTTTTTTATATTTATACTGAATCAATCACGTGGTTATTATCATGTCATCAACTGAATGAGGAATTTCACAGTGTACGAGGTACTGACATGTGGGAAACGGTAGATAACAACATAAAATATGTTCATTGGTATTGCTCTCCTACGATTATGCTGCTACCAATCAATAACAGTAATTATGACCTCTCATCAATAATCGATCGAATCATTCCGATAAAAAAGCTATCAAAAAAATGAAAGCTAACAAAAAGTACGTATCGATAAAACAAAACAACACTTGACAAAATACGATAGATGAAAATAAACAACTAAGAAAAATATCATAAGACAGAACGAAAAATGAGAGTCTCGGAGGGAAGTAGACTATTTTATGGATAATGACTTTTTTGAGTACAACTAATTTACCTCGTGTTTGATATTCAATTGATGACCTTAGTGATGAAAAAAATAACAAAAAAAAAAAATCCCTGACTGACTCGGAGGTAAGTAGAGGATTTTATGATTGATGATTTTTTTTGAACTCAACTAATTTGCCTCATCTTTGATATTCATTTTATGTTCTCAATACATAAAAAATCTAAACGAGTAAATTTAATTGTAACAAAAAAATCCATCATTGGTTTTATTGATTCTAAATAATTTTTGAAGGATTTAAGCTATTAAAAAATTGCTTAGGCCTATCGCATTTTTTAAGATGAGTCAAGAAATTTTTGAGGTGATTTGCCTTATTTTTATAGTATGAGTTGTCATTCGATGAAAAAATATCTACTTTAAATAATATTAAGAGTTACAGAATAAGAAATTAATCCGAAATTTTACATATTCGAAGAATTTAAAGCATATTTTTTATCTTAAAAAAAATACAAAAATGCAGAAAAATTATATTACAAAGAATAAAAATCAATAAACAAAAAAGAAAGCTAAGTGAAATAATAAAAAGAAAGAATATTTTATTAGATTTTATCATGTTGGTGATGAGAATTTTGAAAACGGTCGAGATTCTAACGGCACCTCTTTCTATTGGTCCATTAAATATACGGTAATACAAAATACAGTAATATTACGATTGGTATTAATATGTTTAGAAAATGTTTTCTATTTTCAAAATATAAACTAATTTTATAAATTGATTGCGTTTTTTTTTCATATTCTAAAAGAAATAAAATAGAAATATCGATCGAGATAAGAGAGATTTTTAAACAGTTTCAAATATTGATTTGTTTCAGTTTGATGGCGTTGACATTGGAACGATTTCAACAGATATTGAGGTCAACGAAGGAAAAAAACCAGCGAGGTAATCGTTGAGTTTTTTCTTTTGCTCTAATAGCTATAAAAAATTCGAAAACGTTACCAGTATCAAATAAAATTTTTGATCTATAACACATTTATAACGAGAAAATTTCTCTTTCAATAATTACTACTCCAAATTGGACGAGTTTTCTCTTACATCTTATTGTTTTCAATTTTATCTTAAAATTAGGCGTCGTAAAAGCGATAAAAGTAGATCGTTTTGAGACGGTGTATTGTATTGATCTATAGAGCAAAAAAAAAATTATTCGACAAACCAATTAATGCATGTGACAACTCGTCCAGAAAACCATTCATCTATAGGAAATGATTGATGTCTACGGATTTATTTGGAGTACAAGAGAAATTCGAAGGCATCCATTTTATTCGTAAGTATACGTAATTAAGAAACTTGACCTACTTTACTATAATTACTTTAAAATACAGCAGAAAAAAAATAAGGACTCTTTTTATTTCCTCTTCATTAGAATAGTTTCCCTCTCTGAAAATAGATGTAGTAGGAAGAACTCGAGAAGGAGAGGTCAACGTAAAACTCATTGAGGACCATGTATCGATAATGCACCTCATTTGTTCGTCATTGTACTTAACTGTACTCGTTTACAACAAGTAATGTTGTTCTTGACGAGGACATTTTCTAGTGTAAAAAAACCAATCACTTACAATAACAACGTGAGGGATATATTTTTTTTTTACAGTAAGTTTTTCTCACCTTATAAAAAACCTTGCCCTACAAAAAAATCAATACAAATCAGAAATCAACATAAAATCGATATGAGTATTTAAAGAGGAGTGAAAAATGAGTTACACGATAAACGAAACATTCAAAAATCATGTGCATTATCTTCAATGATGTTGAACGATAAGATAAAAATCATCTTTTAAATTTATATCATACAAAAATGATCTCTGATACCGTATATTATTTTGAAACATTACAGTATACTAGTTGAAAAAAAAAAACAGCTGACTCGTCATCGTAAGGTGAACGATGTTTTGAAAATTCTAAAGGAATACTTATAAGTATTATAATATTAAAAATTATTATGTAAATATAAATTAAATGTGAAAATAAAAACAATCAGTTAGTGGAAATTTGTATGTGTACGTGTTTATTTGAAAAAATACAATAAGTAAACAATAAATAAACAATAATATTGATTAAACTTACCATCAAACAATTGATATGTAAAATTTTTTAGTCAAAAATATTTACAAATGTTTTTTATACCTAAAAATTGGAATATTTACAGAATTTTCTAATAAGTAGCGCAAAAAAAAAGTGATCGAATCAAAAAATTCAAATTCGAATCACTTGTGATCACGAGAGATTAAGAAAAATCAAAATTTGGATGATAGATCAAATTAATAGGTAGATCAAAATTCAAATTCTTGTCTGCTTTCCAAACGCTACAACTTTTTTTCGAATATATTTTTTTAATGATTAGCATGATAAGTAAAATATCTTCCAGAAAAAAATAAAGCTATTACTTGCAAAAATTCAACGGTCATATTTAAAGTCAAAGAATTTCAAAGTAGGTCAAGGTTAATACCGTACCGTACGTGAAATTATTCGAAATATAAAATTGATCTGCACAAATCAATATCATATATTGAAGTGCATTATGGTAAATCTAGTTTAAAAAATGAATCAAATCGATTTAGCAAGAAAAATGAAGAAGAAAATTTCTGATAGAAATATAAAAAATCATTCGTATCATTATCTAATCGATATTAAAAATCGATAAATATCATATAACATTGAATTGATCAGAATACTTAGAATATAGATTTTTACGAAATATTTTTTATAATTTTACATAAAATAAACACTTACCGTAGTACTTTTGAAGTCAGGAGTTTTTTTTTTTTTTAATTTAGCGGTCAAAAAATTTTACAAGTAATAAAATACCTCACACATTAGAACTTTTTTTTTAAATGGATCTACTGACGATCGTTACCGGTTAGTTAGGCGTGTACTGTCCCAAAAATGACCTTTTCAGTAAAATGTTCAATACTAACTAATCGTTGTACTCGTAGAACTTCCTCGTTTATATCGTAACCTCCTCAGTAAGAGGACGGACAGCTGCGATAACTCACTCATTTTTTTGAGGAATATGGAAATTTGTAATAGCTTAGATCTTTATCGTACGATTAAATACATAAGTATTTTTTTATTACAAAATATTCTATTAGTAATTATTAGATTGAATTTCGTAGAATGCCTAATGAGGAACAAAAATTTACTTATAAAATTAAAATTATTCAGACGTACTTAACGAAACATTTGATTAATACTTTTGTAAATAGATCATAGATATCGATCGATTCTTTTTTATAACTTAACGATCGATAATAAAATGATTAGATGATCGACAAATGATGAACATTATGGGAATCGTGAAGGTTAATATGAGAGAAATTCGTCTAACAATAAGAACGTGACGCCGTATCGCAAAGCGAATCGTCATCACCATCATCATCATCACCGACGTCATTGCCAGTGAGTTAGATCAACCTTATTTCATCATAACTTTGTCTTATTACCTTTTATGATTCTAGGATTATTGATTAGCAAAACGTCAACAAGATGCTCAACAAAACGTACCACGAAATCTTTTCATTTAGAAAATCCATGAGTCGAATCAACTCTGAAGAAAGGAGAATTTCTTTAATCAAATTTAAAATGTTCAAGCTTGAATATGATCAAAGAAAACGCTGAACAACATTTTAATTGAGGGAGTTGAAAATGAACGGAGTCCAACCCAATGAATACGTTTCTGTGGCCGATAGTTCTCACGATATACGAACGAGTTCGTGGCTAGAGTCAAAAAAAAAAATGCGTGGTCATTTAAAGTCGAAGAACGCATAACTCATAAATGTTGGGATCTCGTCAATGTCATCACGTACGATGTAGATTATCATCATGAATGACAGTCGTGCGCGCAAGAGAGAGGGACAAATGAATGGAGGTAATGCTTGGTCAAACATAACATGTAAACATGGATCACATCATCCACGATGAATATCTATTCCAGAAACTTTTACTATCGTATAAATGGTATATACAGGCCCAGAAAAAAAAATGAGTCCGGAGTCAAATTTGAGTTCGAAAAGTTAAAATATTGATTGATTACAGGATTTAATTAAAGTTCAATGAAAAGTGAAAATCAAAGGTAAAATAACACCATCAGAAACGTAGGAGATCACATATTGATGAGGAAAAAGAGTGACACTCGAAAAATAGAAAAAACCTCAAAAACAAAGCCTTTTGAGTCAACAGAATAATGCTTGTCCCATTTTTGCTCATTTTTTTGAGGATTACTAGTTTCAGAACTCGAAATTATTCAACACAGGCACGTAACTGTCCTTATTTATTTACTGATTGTGAGTGATTGTTATGAAATAAAAACAAAAACTCTTTGATTATCGAAAGTCAAACATACAGTACTATCCGATCAATAGATCAATATTGTTAGAACACGTTCAGTTATTTTGACAGGTTGTTCATACCACATGATCAGTTCGTATGTTGATCATCTTCTTGATATATAAGACATCATAGTTCATATCAGATAACCTGATAAAGCAGTTAGTGTAATGTAGTGTTATTTGGATTCGTTTGTTTATTGTTTATCAAAGCTGGCTGTAACGATATCTTTGTGGATATAAGAATAAGCGCCTAGAAAATGAGGGCAGTTATGAGGTATTTTGGATTCAATTTCAAACTATTTGAAATGTTAATCAACTCCACTTATTGGAACACTTCCATGTTAACTAATACTGTCTCATTTTTTTACCTCCATTTTGAGTTAATACGAGGGAATACAATACTGAAATCACTTAACAATTAGGTAAAAAAACCCTCAAAATAAGCACAAATTAACTGGCTAGAATTCGTCCACGATACGAAATGCTGTCTTTTTTCGGCGACATTTCTCTAGCTGCTTGAAAGCAAACGATTCAACTGAATCCAATCAATTTAATCGATTCAATCGATAGTATCACTACTATTTTCATACGCTATCGGCTATGATAAGTTATAATGGTGTAATATTGATATATTAAGTCTTCGAATTAATCACAGAACTCATTGCCTCAAGCGTTACCTCAGCCCACCATATGGCATAGAGTTCGTGGAATTCCACACGTTTTTCTACCTCCAATGCTTAGATGTCCATGAATTTCTAGGATATTTTGGATGACTCACTTAAACGAGGCTGAT
>KN716251.1:279564-298285 GCA_000816705.1 Dictyocaulus viviparus | reverse complement strand
TATGTTTTATGTTAGAGAACAGTAGCTTAACTACATATTCTTAGATACTTGGATGGATCGTCTTCATGCGTAGTTCGGACCCTAGCAGTTTTCCATTCAGTTCTTCATCGCACTAATGTCGTCCGTGATGATGATCTTCTGCGTATATGCTGACACTGACATGACGAAATCTTGGTGGTGTAACTTTAGTTCCTCGTAATCTGAGATAACCCTGCTCAGACGATTTCATGGTAGTCAATTAGGTAGTCATTGGCCTCTATAGATCAAGGATATGTACCCCCTTGTGACCCCGTTTCATTCAGGAGGTGGCGATTTTTGAATAAGTTTACTCTTGGCCAGGTTTACATGTCTAAACGGAAATCCTAAGAACACCTCCAAGCCATGTTGAGGTAATTAACCCTAATGTTACATATTTGTTTACATCTAAATGAATTTCGTTCATAGAATTGAGTTGAAATGAGAGCGCATCAAAATAACAATCAACATAAATAACAATAAATACAAAACACTTACATTTCTCTAATCGAACGTTACATTTTCCTTCATAGTAACACCATCCGTTACTTAAAACATTATCGATCCTACAGCTGCTTCCATCCATTTTTTTGCATGATTTTTCAATCATTTCAAGATTATCACGATCGACATCCTTTAATCTAAAAGACATTATCAAAACGATTAATCCTTTAGATTGAGAGTGGTCATGATTAAGGCTCATCGGTATATTACATCGGGTTAAAGATGAATATAAGCATTGAGGTAATCTACCTCTCTGAAATGATGTCTATCTCATTATGTACTGCACTGCCCTCACCCCTTCCTCCCAACTAATACTTAAAGATATTCATAATCACTTGAGAATTTTAGAAACGAGGAAAATATACGTTTTATTCATTGCGTTATACCAAGCTCTGTAGTTAGTTGACGGTTGACATGGAAGAAATATTGATTCCTCATCATCTGTCTCAATCTTTTCACAGTGATCGCCTGGAATGAGTTAGCTTTTGCGGTATTGGTACCTCTTTCTCTCTTCTTTTTGTATTATTTTATATATAATAAGGTAGAGAATCAAAAAATTTCCAGGCGTCATTACACATAAATAACCTCATAATTATCTGATCACAATTGTACACTACGATTGTTACGTAACCAAAGTGTGTTCCACTTCGTGGAAACTGATTAACTCAACTCAGTTTGAAGATGAGGTTAGCATTAAATCACCTCCACTATAACACGTTAAATACGAGTACGTAGACGCACTCCTCCACAAAAGATTGATCAACACCAAAGCTTATCTCATCAAAACGTAGAAGAAAACGTAAATATAACATTTAATGATGGTGGCACTAAGCAAGTTATAAAGATGAAGCTCTAAGAAACGATTAGAAGAGGGAAAATGAGGTAAAAAAAGCATTGAGTATATTTCATGATGGAAAAAATTCACCTTCAACATTGATCTTAATCAATTCTGAATCTGACGAACAATTACAAATCGCTTCAACAGCGTTTTCTTTTTCGTGGTATTTTAATGTACAGTTTGATGTATTCATACAATCGTAATCAGCACATGGTGATCGAATATCACACTAGAAAAAAAAGGCGTGTAAAAAATTATGCTTTGTAAAAAAAGTTGATTTCTTTTTTGACAGCTTCTATCTAACAAACCTCAATGCCTCTTAAAAAATCAATCATTTAACCGAAAAAAAGTACAATTTCCTGATGAAAAACACACAAAAAACTTATACAGAACTAATGATTATAGTCAATAACAACATGGAAAACATAGGAATTGATCGTCGTCGTCGTCATACTGTAAGTAAACCGATATGGGATGGGCGTGGTCTTAACCTAATCAGTTTTTTTTTCTTTGGTTTTTTAAACGTATGACGCCAATCAATAATGTTAAGTTTTATGACCTCAATCAATAATATTGATACTGTTTTATATTATAACAAGTTATTTCTATATTTTCCCCGTTATTTATGAGTGTTACTGAGGATCGTTTTAACTCAAGATTTTTTCATTTTCCTCACTTTTTCACCTATCCACTCGTTTGGATCACATTCACACGAACATCCACTGTCTGTTTCATAATGTCCTCTACCATGACTGCTACAGTAATCCTCTTCACATTTTCGTTCATCTTCCGATATATGACAAAATTCACCAAGAAAGCCATCCATACAAATACATCTCAAATCAAACACTTCATTTCATTTGTATTTTATTGCATAATCTCAAAAAACTTGTCAACTAGAACGAATTTGATCACTTCGATTCTGTAACTCATTAGAAACATGAGGAAGAAAAACGAAACTCACTGGTACTGTATAGTTATCGTGATATTCTCATATGATATCAACGATGATAAGTCATTATTGTTACTTCTGTATTTACGCAACAATATCGGATCCACAAATGTTTGCGGTTTATTCGTACTAGAAATAAAATATACTAAGGATAGGTGTTGGAGTACTTCATCTCATTGAGGAGATACGCCACCCATTCATTGTCTTGAGATCAATGTCAGAGTCTTTCAATAGGAGTGGTTTATAGAATGACTTGAAAGGATCAGGTTGTTGTAAGGTCAGTGATGCATATCCTCGGCGAATAATTGTCGTACAGATCTATCAGCTTCTGAGAGATGAATAGCTTAATTTGCCCAAGGGCGAATTCGAACTTGGGCACACTTTTTTTGTGCCCACGTACCATAGGAGCTCTGTCTATCAGTGAAGACGTTTGCTACTTTGTGAAAATATTTTCTCCCAGGTGAAACCATTATTCTTTCCATTAAAAATAATAAAATGATGATGAGCAGTATATTCATTCAAATTGACAACAGTTTAGATTTATTTAAACTCTATACTAATTGAAATCGTAGCGCAGTGTTAGGACAGTAACAGTGATAAGGTATAGGGAGGCTCGAGTCTAGGCCTAGCCAAATCCAGATTTCGGCGAATCGAATTGCCTATCATCTTTTTGTACTACACGTTAACTACGGCATACCGTTACTAAGACACATATTTACCTCAAACATGTACCACCATTTTGACATTTATGATCTTTACAGTATCTCGTGTCCGCTACTCGTTCACATCTCTTGCCAAAATGTGTTGGCGGGCATTCACAGATGAATCTGAGCTTGAATGCTTGTGATACTAGAATGATTCCAAAACAATATAACAGATTGGTAAGGAGGGAAATCCAAGGTGTCACAGAAATGAAAATCAGCTTACTGCCCGTTTCGATTTATGCATTTTCCTTTATTTTGGCATATATTCGTTGCCGTAAGGCATGGATCGTATCCACCGACTTCGTGAACGATTGGTACTCCATCATCCGTTTCTTTAAGTTTCTCTAGAGTTGGAAATTCTATTTCACTAGAATTCAAACTCTGATACTTATCCATTTCTGAAAAAAAATGCACTGTAACAAGACTATTTACGGAAATATTTGTTGCCTTGAGGCAAGGATTGTATCCATTTATTTCAGCTTTTAATTCAATATTTTGTGCAGTGTAATGTAAATCTATTATTTTATTGTTCATTTCGTCTTCTTTATCTTGAAAACTTCTTCAATGCTGTTCTCCTCGTACCGCATTAATATAAGCTAAAACGCGAGAAGCTTTCGACTTGAACCATTTTTGTAGAGAGCTCCAAGCCCTCGATTAACATATTGTGGAGGTGATTAAGCAAAAGTCTTATCTACTTTATCTATGCATTGTCAGTTTTGCTTCTCCTTCGGAATTTCTCCTCACCAATTCACCGCCTTTGTGAGGAAGGATGATTGATAGGCGAAAAATCGACTTTGATTTTTGTGTAGTTTTTTTTTTGCCGTAAGCTTCATCATAAATGTTTCCCACCGCGATAAAATGACAAGCTATCGCTCGTCACATACGATGTCTTTGTACTGTTTATTACCGTTTCATTTCAATTCTTGCTTTACTTTGAACTCATCATATTTACCTTACAGTTGTTACAAAGTCTTATATCTTTTTCATTCACCCTCTGAACAGACTATTATTATTTGTTTATTTGTTTACTATTCATTATTGCCATACCCTGCTGAGTACTCATCACATTGTTCCCTATTTTGTCGATGTCTAGGTGATTTTAAGCTCAAAAAGCGACTATTATAACATATAATAACTAGCTGAATGAGATAGAAAGTGATCAAATTGAACTACTTCTGATCAACTGACCTGTTCCTTTCGGCTTTTTGCCAGGTAAGAGAATCGCATTAGTTAAGATTAGGTAACATGAGGTATAAATGACTAGCATCGAGCAATAGTTGATGAGCAATTACGATTCATACCTCCCTCACTTCTTGCTGATAAGAGTTCATCGCTGGATTCTACGTGGCAAGAAAATATCGGAATTATTGATTCGAAAATTGTGACTAGCAATTCAACTTAATCGAATAAATCAACGTTCATTATTTTAGGGTCAGTATTTCAAACGATATTTTCTTTAGCTTACAAATCAACTATTACTATTGATGCTTGTTATCAAACTCAGTGAGTCAATGTTAGAATATTATAGTGGAAGTTCACTACCGTGTTAACCTCAAAATTGAGTAAATCAACCTATTCGTTGTTTGCCTCGACAATGCTGAAGCTGATTAAGAAACTCAGTGTACGTCTCTCGTCTGCCAGAAGCACATGCAGTCCCATTAAGTGCTGCCTAATTGAGAGTCCAGCACCATACCCATTCAATGTAATACCATGAAATATAGTAATATAATGAGAATTAATATAGAGAAAAGACGATAGAGGGAAAGTTAGATAAGTATATACTGAGCTAATGACGTCTAATAGAATGTAGGGATGGAAAGACACTTCGAGAGTCATAGACTATGTGAAGAGTACGGAAAAGGCGATCATCGGAACCTCATTCATACGAAGTAGGCGGAGACAGTTATGCTGAAATATTGCCCTTTCCATGGTGAAGTTCGGTCAAAACAAAGATCAAGTTCATACGAAATAGATCGTTACGAAAACCATGGTCAGGGTCGTTCGGAAATGGTTTGTAGTGAATGACAATGACAGAAGTCGTCCGGTTTAGAGTGATAAATAATGCTAGAGTTCATATGAAATGCTTGTGATAAGGAAAAATGATGATGCACGTGATAATGACATGATGTAATTCATAGTAACCGTAGCAATGTTCGGTGTTTTACGCGTAGTGCAGAGGTTGATGAAGCTGCAGTGATCCGTAACGCTTAAGTTTGTCCGCAGGCAAAACGAGTCATTCATCCTTTAAATAACCCAAAAATAATAATAAAGAAAATCATTTTGTGTCGAATCATATTCGGGTTATGACATCAGTTCTACTACTTGTTCTTTTTTTGCTTCTGTCCCAAAAGAGCTGTTTTAATATTCTCTAGCAATACGATAGGGATATGTGTAGATGCATCATAGTGCTTCATTATAATAATCAGATGGAATATGTAAATTTGAATGTAAAAAAAAGCGCGTTTTTTCAGAAAGATATGTACCAAGCTCTTCTCGAGACACCGTCAACACAATTAAGCACACAAGAGTCTTTATAATGATTTCATTGATTCGCCAGATTATAAGTAAATCAACGACGAGATCCGTCTTCAAAGAAGACACCGCCGTCAACAGCGCAATATTTCGGGCAGATACCGGGTTCTCCACTTGGTCCTGAATTTCCTTTCTTTCCTGGAGCTCCTGGATTTCCGGCTCGTCCTGGTTGACCAGGATTTCCGCGTGGTCCTTTAGGTCCAGCTTGGCCTAGAACATTCATCAATAACATTCACCATCAACTTTTTCTATTTAAGATGCTAAGAGATTTCAATCCAAATTACAACAAACCGTCTCTTCCTGGATTACCACGCTGACCATTAGTACCAGGTGGTCCTCGGGCTCCTGGTGGTCCAGCGGGCCCGGGATGACCTGGAGTACTTGATGAAACGGCCGGTCGTCCTGGATTTCCGCGGGTTCCGGGTCGCCCTGGTTTTCCAGCAGGTCCGCGAGGTCCTTTAGGTCCTGGACTTCCTCGTGCTGACTGGGATGAAGCTCTGCCTGGGTTTCCATTTCTTCCTGCATCTCCACGTGCACCAGGTGGTCCTGGAGGTCCTGGTCTACCAGCTGGACACGGTTTGCATGGAGGTATGCGGATTTCATTACATGGCTGGACGGGTGGTTTGCCAGGATTTCCTCGAGCACCTTTAGCTCCAGGACTACCAGGTCGTCCTGGTTTTCCTGGTGTACCAGCTCGTCCTGGTTGACCACCTGAACAACAGGCTCTGCAGTCTCCGCCACTATTGTCAGGTGCTTGGTATGCGTCGTAACCGGCTTGACGAGCTGTACGATTTCCAGAGATCTTCATAGTATTCACTTCGGACCAAATTTCATTAGCAGAAATCTATAAAGAGGATACATTTAAACATGAGGAAAATCAGAAAAAAAATAGTGATAAAAAGCTTACTTACTTTACAGAAATTGAGTTCAGAATGCATAGTACGTTGTACATGATGTACGTAGTTGTACACCATCGGTAATGTGGTAGCTGCGACAAGAACAGCGATTACCGAAAATGCGACAGCCGAATAGGCAACGAAACGGTAAGCCTTACAACGATACTGCCACTCGAACTCCATTTCTGTTAATGATTGAGGGTTTGGGGTTTTTATATGCTTATCGAGTCTGTGTGTTGACCTTGTACAACTTCGATATTCGATTTTCTTTTTCGTCAGCGCATATTACATTTTGTGAGTTACGATGAACAACCATCTGCCGAGAACACATTGTTTTTGGAAAATTGGTGTCAAGAACATTCAGATTTATCGGTCAGTAGATTAATACGAACCGCAACGATAATCTTCTAATCATAATACTAATCAATCACTGATTGTTATGAAATCATTCAAATCGCCTTTATGAGGCAATTGTTTATTTATTTATTTGCTAGCTAGACTTATTGACTCAGGCTTCAATATATTTTATTGTATCTAGACGAACACTAAGCACACAACTTCACCTCATTTACGTCATGTTGTTATATAACCTCTCTGATAACGCATGAACCGTGTTTACAGGAAAGAACAGCACAAATAAACTATGTGAGGTCAGTATAGGTCAGTGGGAGAAAGGGTTCTGGAAATAGCGGGAACCCTTATCGTAAATAAATTCTTCATCGTCAAACTCATCGTAGTTCAAGTGATAAACATAGGAATAAACACAATCTTAACGTACCAGATGACGTCATTGTAGAAAAGAAAACATCTTCCATTCCTTAATCTTTAATCATTTAGTATTTATTTTTCAATATTAAAGTCGTACAAAGTTGAGCTGTACAATTATTTACCGCAGATGTTAGAAATTTCATAATGTTTACCTCATATCGATTTGTTTTAGGTCAAGAAAAACAACTGAATATTTTATCGATTACGCTTTAAGTTCTGAAACAACCATCAGAAGAGAAATCGATTGCTAAAACAACACTCTTTGAACAATTTTCTTCTAAGAAAAAAAACGCATAAAATATAAAATATACATAATATAAGAGTGTTATAAGGTTAAAAGAAATCACAGTTTTTGCTATGTTTAATAAACTTCACCCCCTGAGGGCGTCATATATTCCTTGTACTGTTAAAGAACAAACGAAAAATTGCAATAGTATTAAGTTAATATAGTATTAAATTATCAGTAAGTTGTGTTCTTAAGAATTTAGTGCACTTAGAGTAAACAACGAGTGCGCGGCAAGAGTGAAGAAAATCCATAAACATTACATTATTTATTTATAGGTCGTCATAAACAACCCTGATTATCGATTGATGAAGTCTGAACATTTATGTACTACTGAGTGACGTTAATATTACTAGATGAAGGACGACTCCTAGATGTTCAGTTAATTTTCATCTAACTCATTCTCGAAGTTCTACTGTTCACTTCCAATCAACATCTTCTTAAAAAACTTCTACTACATACTAACTTCTTCTACTAACTTCTAACGATTTTCATCTACTACTTCTTCTAACTAACCTATTCGTCTTCTTCTAGCTAACTTCTTCTATTAACATTCTCTAGAAACTCTCTCGTATACTTCCTCTACTATTTTCCTCTGCTGATTATTCTAACTAACTTAATCTTTTTCTAACTGACTTCTACTAATAACTTCTTGTAGTAGAGTGATTATTTTAACTAACTCCTTTCAATAACCTCTGCCGCTAACACGTTACACAAGTGTCCTTATAACTTCCTCTGCTTAGTATTAACCTCCTCTACTAATATGTACAGCTTTACCGCACATACCAACACGCCCATAATCTTGAATGACGAATAATCCAGTAAGCTTTTTCATACACTTTCTTTCACTAAACATTTATGTTTACGAGTCGTAATTATTTACAAGGAAATAAATATCGATTTGAAAGAGTAAGCTTTTATGCAAAATATTTGATCTACGGATTATTTATCTTGTTCGCTGTCTATTAACATACACATAATATTTTCTGTTTATGTTTCGTTTTTATCTACCATTCAAATAGCACTGTTGTTTGTAAACAAACAATGTAGCCAGCGTTCTGATCCTATTCTCAAGAAGTTCAGCGGCTTTCTCTAGAAATGCCGCTGAATGAGTTTTCTTTTTTTCTTGTTACGCGATAATATCGTATTAATCCGATCAACTTCTATTGATCCTTAAAATCAATGAATTGGTATGATCTACTATTCTACAGATAATGAATGTTGAATGATTTTGGAAAAGTTTTGGAATTTAGGTCCGAGCGGTTTTAGAGGTTTAGAGCGTGACGTCATAAGGGTTCATATGTGACATGCGACTTCACCAAATCATAAGCACATGAAAAACACGTGCTATATAACATTTTATGTTTTTTCTATTCATTCTCTTTATTCATATATATGTTAACAAATGATCGATTATTGATTATTGATTGTTGATTATTATGAGAATTGTTTACGTTTTGTTATGAACAAATAATGATTCTGTTTTTTTCTCATTCATTAAAGCTTATCGATTTTAAAGAGTTACGAAGAACTCAATCAACTTATAAGAATCACCGAATAATTTTCTAGAGCTTGACAAAGGAAAAAATTTTGATATTTTGAATATCAAAAAAACACTAATTATAAAAACAAATAAAGCAATATTACCAATACCAAACCAATTTCAGCTTATAAACATCTAAATGTCTACAAACACATATGTTTGTTTATTTGGTGATTTGGATTTGTGTTGCGACCTCCTTTCTCCGCGAAAATTCGAGGTGTTGAGGTCGAACTGCAGATAGGTCGTTTAGACAAATTATCGATTTCTTTCCACAATTGGTTACACTGGATATTGTATATGAAAGATTTTATTGCGTTTCAATATTTGAATTGAATTAACGACGAGTTCCATCTTCGAAGAAGACACCACCATCAATAGCGCAATATTTGGGGCAGATACCAGGCTCTCCACCTGATCCTGCTTCTCCCTTATTTCCTGGGGCTCCTGGATTTCCAGCGGCACCGGGTTGACCGTCATTTCCTCGAGGTCCTTTGGGTCCAGGTTGACCTAAATATGAAATAATTGCAGTAATCTATGAGTTTTCGTGTTAATATGATTTTGCATTTGATTTGAACATGATCATACCGTCTCCTCCTGGATTTCCAGGCTGTCCATTTCCACCGGGAGGTCCAGCGGGTCCAGGTGGTCCAGCTGGTCCAGGTTCTCCTGGAGTGCTCGAAGATACAGCGGGTCTACCTGGATTTCCAGGAGCTCCGGGTTGTCCGGGTTTCCCAGCAGGTCCTGGTGGTCCTTTAGGTCCTGGAGGTCCTTGTCCTGACTCGCTTGATGCGCTTCCTGGGTTGCCATCTCTTCCTGCATCTCCTGGTGCACCTGGTAATCCTGGAGGTCCTGGTGGTCCAGCTGGACATGGTTTGCATGGAGGAATGCTTATTTCATTACATGGCTGGCTTGGTGGTTTGCCAGGGCTACCAGGAGCACCTTTAGCTCCAGGATTACCCGGTCGTCCTGGTTGTCCTGGTGTTCCGGCTGGTCCTGGCTGACCACCTGAGCAACAAGCACTGCAACCGCCAATGTTAGCCTCTTCTACTCCTTGAGATACTTCGTAACCAGCCTGACGAGCGGTACGATTCCCAGAAATCTTCATGGTATTTACCTCGGACCAAATGTCGCGGGCAGAGATCTATAATATTACTTTAGATCGATGAAAAAATCTTGTAAATATTCTTGAAAATGGAAATTGTACTGACCTTACAGTAATTGAGCTCAGAGTGCATGGTTCGTTGTACGTGATGTACATAGTTGTACACCATCGGTAAAGTGGTAACTGCTCCAAGAATAGCGACTACCGAAAATGCGACCGCCGAATAGGCGACGAAACGGTAAGCCTTACAACGATGCTGCCACTCGAACTCCATTTGTGTAGATGATCAGGGATTTTCAGCTTTATATATGTGCTTATCCCGTCTTTATGCTGAACTTATGCAGCGATAATCAGTTTCTTTTCGTTCTGCGTATACGCTTCTACCAAGCTGTATTATCGTTGCTTACGCTAGCGTAAGAAATATATCGAAATTGAAGAGAAACCGTATGAAATCAAGTATATCTGTTTTTTTTTCACACCACATATTTCATTACGCTTTAGATGCTTTCAAGCTTTTTCGTACGTGTCGAGTTAATCAACCCCAAAAATTGTAATGAGTAACAATATATTTAAAGACACTTATTTCCTTGAGCTTTAACGAATCATTGAGGACGTCTTGAATCGTTTTATAAAGGACGAGGAAAATTGGTTTGCCGGAAAGCCCATTAAGAATACCTCGTCATCACATGTACAGCTACTACGGTATTCTATGAGGGTATCAGCTGTTCTGCAATGTAATTATTGAGTAATTACCACGCGAATGTATTATATTATACCTCAAATTATACGTATATATCAGTAGATGTACTATATTCCGTATAGCTTCTTCACAATGAGGATGAGTCAAAAGACAAACGAAACGCTATGCAGTTTAGTATTGTATACTGTAATGGACAGTAATACCTCAACTGTTCTCATATTGTTCCTAATCAATGAAAAAAAACAATGACTATATTTTGAATGTGAGAAATATTACTATTATTAGTATTAATTTTATTAATATTATTATATAATGTTCAAGGTAATCACTACTAAGGAAAATATCATCGTTTTTTTTCCTCATCATGTTAAACTATCAGTTTTGAAATATTATTAGTGATTTTCTTTGCATAATATACAAATAATAAGAGCATTTTAAAAACATAGGAGGAAAGAAAAAAGGAAAACTAAATGAGGAAAAAGTAAACAAAGTGAAAAATCAATAATCAATTGTACTTGTATTGCGAAATTGTCGTAAACAAAACCATCTTCGTAACGAGGCACAATCGTCTTAGTAATATTTTATGTAATATTTTTCAATTGGATGTGTTGTAATACGGGGTCTTTTGTTTTTGTTTATGTTTTTATTTACGTTTTTGTTTTGGTAAACACTTTCGTAAACTCAGCGTCTTAATTATTCACCTGTCTTGGAATCCGTCTCCGTTATGTAATTCCATTTAGGAAAAGCCGTCATTTTCTCTGGTACTTTCATTTTATTTATTTTCATCATGAAAATTTTTCTACCAATCGATTCCTTTAGATTATTAAAAGTACAGAAAAACAATATTTTATTGAATAAAAGAAAAATTTTTATTATCAATCCATAGCTATTTGTAAATAAAAAATTGGATGAGGTTCCGTCTGAGGGTAGAAGTTTTGCGATTGACTCAGCATCATTTGGGATATTATTATTAGTATTTCAAACATTATTAGGTTCAAATGATGAAGATTTCATTTAATTTTTTTTGTTTTATAATTAACTACCTCAATAAACTCTTACCATTTCTACCTCAATGATAAGTATTCATGGATTCAGAAACGCGAAAACAAATAATTTGCATTTCGCTGGAAGTTTTTAGAGTTATGAAATGAGGAAACTGATATTCTTAACAGTATGTATTACGTCGAATAAAGTAATATCCTTCATAACCATTAGCTTTATGCAAATTTCGTTTATAAGAGGTTCCTCTTGACGGTTTATCGCTCCTCATGATCGCTGTCGCGGCTGAGAAGTGCTTCAGGGTATCGGATTAGCATAAACAATGGTGAGTTAAACCTGTAAGCATATTTTTAAGTCTTGGTCATGAGTTGAACGCTTCCAGTACCACATGAAACTGAGGTTCATACTAGGCATACAAGAATTTCAGGGATAGTATTTTCATTAAAGCTGAAGAATATTTGTAGTGACGACCTAGAAACGCTTCACTCAGGAGTGAAGAGTTCATTATAGTAAACCAACAAAACTCCTAAATCGGAGAGTTCTTAGGGTTTGCACAATGCTTGAAAACGATGATCAAGTAAAATAAGTAATCAGGTCAATAAGTAAATGAATACGGTTGCATATTATTGATTGTGCAGTACTTACGCCAAGACTTCCATTAGCTTCTACTGCATCTGAACTCAAGACTCCCAATCGACCATTAACAAGTATACCTCAACAACAATACTAGCAAGTATCATCTGTCGTTCAAACATCATTTCACATGATATGTCGTAATTAATGTAAATGTGAAACAATAAAATTTTTGGACATGAGGTAAAATTGAGGCTTCTATCACATAATCACAATTGAAGATATAATACAGTTTGAGAGAGAGACCTCTATGAGATCAAAATACATTATGGGATTGTCCATTTCACTTGCCTAAAATTTTATTGTGTTACGTTGTTTACGTTATGGTTTTGTTCGATATGAGGTTCGAAGAGGTATACGAGGGAATAAAACAAGTAACAATTGCAATTTTCTAGGAAATTTTGCCTTTTATTAGTTTCACATTTAACTATTTATTTTATTAATTGTTTAAAAACAATTTTCTAAAATCTCTCCTATGTCAGATTTTTCAATTCTTAAGAAATCACTTTTAAAATTTCATGCGCTTTTGTTATTTTCGTTTTTTGTTGAACAATATTTGAAAAGATCATTAATGAGTTGGTTATTTTACTTCTGATTACTCGATGAGGTCGTAAATTTGAAACAATACCTCAATTCTTCACCTCAAAATTTCTAATTGTAACAATAATTTGATAGATAATGAAACAGTTGAAATCCTACCAATATAAGTAGCGAATTGATTTCCAATAATATAAATATAGGTATCGATTAGTAACGATATACACCTTAGTCGAATCGATTTGTTTTTTTTTTTTGGTTTGAGTCTTTCTTACATTTGCATTTTCCTCAAAGAAAAAAAAATCCTTATGATTATCAAAAATGTGCTTTTCAGACATAACTTACTTCGAAACGAACTAACTCATTCGTTTCTTTAGGGTCATGGGCGGGGTTTGTTATTGATTTGATCTCTCAAAAGATTACCAGCGTTTTAAAATTGTTCAATATCGATTTTTCACGTTTGAAATAAAAACTTGATATTTAAAATATGGTTGTTCCCAGGCTTTCTGTACAAAATATCGACTACTTTTTTCTGGAAACCTCATAAAAAATACTAACTATTGCCGGAAATACTTAAGTCTATAAATGAGGAAATTCAATTAAAACGTTTTAAGGGAAGAGAAAGGAAGAGAAAACTTGAAATGAAGAACTTAAGACTGACTTTCAAACAAATCTTTCTACATAAAGCTTTATTTTATGACGCTTTTGTAAAATTTTTCGTTTAGGCCTACAAAATACGTAGACAATATTTTCTTATATTGTAAAGAAGGAGGTGAAGAGGTTTTGAGGTGTTGAGATTGAACTGCGAATAGGTTGTTTAGACAAATTATCGATTTCTTTCCACAATTGGTTACATTGGATATTGTATATGAAAGATTTTATTGCGTTTCAATGTTTGAATTGAATTAACGACGAGTTCCATCTTCGAAGAAGACACCACCGTCAATAGCGCAATATTTGGGGCAGATACCAGGCTCTCCACCTGATCCTGCTTCTCCCTTATTTCCTGGGGCTCCTGGATTTCCAGCGGCACCGGGTTGACCGTCATTTCCTCGAGGTCCTTTGGGTCCAGGTTGACCTAAATATGAAATAATAGCAATAATCTACGAGTTTTCGTGTTAATATGATTTTGCATTTTATTTGAACATGATCATACCGTCTGCTCCCGGATTTCCAGGCTGTCCGTTACTACCGGGAGGTCCAGCAGGTCCAGGTGGTCCAGCCGGTCCAGGTTCTCCTGGAACACTAGAAGAAACAGCAGGTTTTCCTGGACTTCCTGGAGCTCCGGGTTGTCCTGGGTTTCCTGCAGGTCCTGGTGGTCCTTTAGGTCCTGGAGGTCCTTGTCCTGACTCGCTTGATGCGCTTCCTGGGTTACCATCTCTTCCTGCATCTCCTGGTGCACCTGGTAATCCTGGAGGTCCTGGTGGTCCAGCTGGACATGGTTTGCATGGAGGAATGCTGACTTCATTACATGGCTGGCTCGGTGGTTTGCCAGGGCTACCAGGAGCACCTTTAGCTCCAGGATTACCCGGTCGTCCTGGTTGTCCTGGTGTTCCGGCTGGTCCTGGCTGACCACCTGAGCAACAAGCACTGCAACCGCCAATGTTAGCCTCTTCTACTCCTTGAGATACTTCGTAACCAGCCTGACGAGCGGTACGATTCCCAGAAATCTTCATGGTATTTACCTCGGACCAAATGTCGCGGGCAGAGATCTACAATATTACTTTAGAACGATGAAAAAATTTTGTAAATATTCGTGAAAATGGAAAGTGTACTGACCTTACAGAAATTGAGCTCAGAGTGCATGGTTCGTTGTACATGATGTACATAGTTGTATACCATCGGTAAAGTGGTAACTGCTCCAAGAATAGCGACTACCGAAAATGCGACCGCCGAATAGGCGACGATACGGTAAGCCTTACAACGATGCTGCCACTCGAACTCCATTTGTGCTAATGAGTGATCGTTCTGAGTTTTTATACGTCTAGCGTTTTTCAAGGCTAACCTTGTGGAACGATATTCAGTTTTTCTTTCTACGCTTATGTAGTTCATAAGCTATTAATCGCTTTACCGCTAAAACATCTTCAGTCACTAATCGGTATTAGAAACATTTCGATTCTCTAGTTTGAATTGATTACTACACGCTTTAAAGATTATTTTTTTTTCAAGACTCATCACAAAGGCTGTTTAAAGCTGACTTACATTACTGTAATGATTATTGTTACTACTACTATCATCAAGCGGGTACGGTAAAAATTACGGTATACAAAATCCGGAAACTTGTCATTACAATACTACAAGCATGATAATTATGCCATCTTATTAAAAAGCATTTTTTAATTTTTATCTATTTATTAAGGAGTAATGTTCCGTTTGAGGATTCAAGTCTTGTAATTCGATCAGCATCATTATTGACAGAGGAAAAATTTCAACCTATTATAGTTGATAGAAAGCAAAACAAAATGACTTATGAATATTCCAGTCGTCCTCTAGCAAGTTCAAACCTTCAATCATCCCAAAATTGTTGATTTTATGGCATAATCGTTCAGTGGGATAAACTTCATCGAATTGTTTGAGGCCTATAAGTCACTGTATAAACCTGATCCACCTCCCTAACTCATAATGACGTCAAATTTGTCTCACATAGATAATCTAATTCTGAAGCTTATGTTATCTGTATAATGTTCACGTTGGACAATTATTTCAGTAGTAAATTTCTCATAAATCAAGCTGATACAATTAAAAAGCTAAAATGAGACCTCAATAGTGCCTGTGGATCTTTTCCTCTCTGTTATGCTATGCTTTCATTTGTAAGACAATCGCTGATGACTCGTTCATTCTTAAATGACAATGCACATCTAGTTTATGGATTACATTATGACTTCAAAAAATTTAAGTAAGGTCTCTTTTTGAGTCTAAATCAGTTCTGAATTAAATCTAAGGAATTCTGATACTATAGAACGATTTCTTTGCCTAATGGGATCGAATTGAGGAACTACCTCGCGTAACACTGCAACATTTTTCTAACCACCACATTAATGGAGAAAGATTTACGACGAGAAGAAAAAAAGCAGTATAAGAACAATAAAGGGATATTGGAGAAGACTTGTGTACCTCAAATGCTTTGAAGATTTGGAGATTTCTAGTATTAAGCTTAGCTATACTGATGAATCTGTAGCACTACTATACTTTTGTTGGAGCTTTTAAGTTGCAGCAATTTGGTACAAAAATACCCAATGTAGACGAGTTACTGAAGGTATAGGTTCCATGAAATTAGACACTTCTTCTTATCAAAAGTAATTTAATAAGTATATTAGAATAATATGAGCTGTATCCCTAGGAGACTGAGTTAATCATAAAACGTGTAGCCTCAATCCGGACTCGAACTTGTTCAATCTGATAAATGTTGAGCTATATTTCTACACGAAGAAGGAACAGAACATTTAGAATTGAATTTCATTAACTTCTGATTGAAAAAACTTAATGAAAATAACAAAGCGTTGACGTTTCAGGATCAAATACTCTGACGACTTCTTTACTCGCAATTTTTTTTATTTAATTGCATTTTTGCAATGGTATTATAATGTCCATAGTTGTGCTGAGATGGCCTCAAAACTCGGAACCTCAGGCAGGACTCGTACTCGCACTTACAAATATCCGGTCTGCCGTACTTTCCATTACACCACCGAGGCCCTTGTAATGCGACCACTCAATGCTTCACTTATAGTAAGTGGGTACCATTTTCAGCACTCGCCCGCTAACGGGTGGGATTTCCTTGCTAGTGGGTTGAAGTTGTAAGCTTCTCTTCATGATTTTTCCATCTTG
Organism: Dictyocaulus viviparus; assembly: GCA_000816705.1. Taxonomy (NCBI): domain Eukaryota; kingdom Metazoa; phylum Nematoda; class Chromadorea; order Rhabditida; family Metastrongylidae; genus Dictyocaulus; species Dictyocaulus viviparus. The sequence continues at coordinate 281,454 of KN716251.1, read as the reverse complement.
TGGTTCATTGCTGGCCATGATAATATTCTTTATATAGACAGCTTATCAGATCATCTGTGAGGATTGAGTTCAGCTTAGAGTTCCAAGTCTTATGGTTAACTCGGAAACAAGAGGGATTCAACATCAGCTAATCGGTTCACCATGCTTGATATCAGCTTGAAAACAATAAAAGATGTATGAACGAGAACTAATTAACAGAAACAGTTATAAGTTGACGTTAATGATAACCAAACTAAAAGCCTAACTCACTCCTCACGAGCTTAACTTAACTTCGACATAGCATTTATTGTGAATGTTTTGAATATTCCATTCTATAGTAATAGTAATTAGATTTTTACTTAATACTTCGGTTCAACCCTTAAATAAATAAAGTTCGAGCTTTCCTAAAAAAATAGCTTTTTTCTTGTAACGTCAATTGATTTGGCGGCAATGAACTCGGTGATTTTCAAAATAGAACCAGTTCGAAGAAATTCTTAAGGCACTCAATAAATAAAATTGAACTCTTTCAACTTATCAGAACTCAATAGTTGAGTTCTGATAAGTTTGTTTTCTTCCAAATAACGTAATATCTCTTGTTCTACCTCTTATTGTTTCCTTTCAATGAGTGAAGAAACTCTTGTTGTTTTCTTGCTTTCTTGTTGTTGTTTCTTTCTTCTTTCTTTCTTTCCTCATTATAATGCATTTGTTTACTTTTTATTGTATTTTTCTTTTGACGACATTGTTTTCTTTCAAAAATAATGCGATAATAATGATTTTAAAAAGTTTTTTTACAAGTTTATCCCTAGAATTAATTTGAATATTCTGCTTTCAGACATTCAAGAAGACTTTAAATATTACTAGTTCGTTTCAACGTGAAGCTTTTTATTTTTGTAGCCGAAATTCAGTTGATAAAGTCTTATTTTTATAAATTGTTATGTTCAATATGCTAATGGATCCTGTTCATGTCACTTAACGATTCGTCGGAGGGCAGACGACTACAATAATGTAGTCTGAAGGTCATTCTAATGACGAATTCACTTTTCAATTTGATCCTATCGTCTATACGGTGAACGAACATACAGCTTAAAACATGTCGTCTTCCACTGGACGGTTGATATATCTATGCAAAACAGACCGTCTGGAATGATTGTCCTCAATACTGCCATTGTCTAGTATGAAGGACGTCGTCGAGATGTTCAGCATCATCATCATCACGTACTTCTTCAATATTCAGAACTCATTTTAATGCTCTAAGTTAGTTGATCTTATCTGTCACACTCTAATCACAGAAATCACAGTCACAAAATCTGATAAGAATTGAGGTACACGACGACCGTAGTTTTGTCATTCATTTAATTTTTACTTTAAGAATTTTTCTCTGCTTTTTTATATAAGCATAGAGATCTATTACACATCCTCAGTACTTGAATTTGGTAACTGCCTCATTTTTCATGACTGGGATAAAAATTTCATGGTTCCTAGAAAAAAACTGCCCTCTCTTCCTTTATTTATTTACTTAATTTTTCTTTCGTCTCTAACGTTTCACCTTTTTATTCCAATGATCCTAAACATCGATTCCTTCTTTTGCTTTCAGCTCAGAGTGACAACTGGTTCGACAACTAGCAGTAGACTATTAGGATCGCGTAGAGCAGTATTAGAGGTACTACAGCAATACGTAGGTTCGCGACCAGCTGCAGGTGGTCTACCGTGCCCGTCATTCCTCCGGTGTCAGTAAATAGATATCTAGGGAATTTGGAAAAATAACCAACGGTGAGTCGGTAAAAGGCGGTCAGCTTAAGTCACTCAATGAAAGACGCTACCATCCACTTAACTCTTCGATGATGTCACGTTGAACACGATTGCGTGTATGCACCCCACACGTAATTGATCAATGTAAAAAGCTCAGTCTAC
>KN716251.1:266385-278617 GCA_000816705.1 Dictyocaulus viviparus | reverse complement strand
GCTGTGACGGCAGAGGAGCCCTGGGGAGACTTCCAGGAGGTGGGATCTGGGCTGGAGGAAAATTGAAAAGGCGTGGTCCAACACCGGCTTTGACCATCTTTATCGTCTACGCTCCTACTTCATACTACGATAAAGATGAGATCGAAGCATTCTATATGGACTTGGAGAACTTCTACAGAGAAGACCGCACATTCTACAAAGTCATTGTTGGCGACTTTTATGCTAAAATTGGCTGTAGAAAAACGCCTGAAGAACGTCACATTGGGACCCACGGACTCGAGTGGAATGAACAGGGAGAGCTGCTTTCGGAATTTATCATGACAAACAAAATCTACCATGGAAACTCTCAATTCCAAAAACCCCTTTCCCTACGGTGGACCTGGAGTCTCCAAATGGAAAGTACCATAACGAAATAGACCATGTCATAGTAAATAGAAGGTTTTACCTAACGGACGTCGCAGTTGTCCCAAAGTTCTACACGGGATCCGACAATCGCCTCCTTCGCACCAAATATTTATTCACACGCAAAAGAGAAAAAACTGCAATTTTCAAAAAACGAAATCCCAAAATGAAAACAAATTAGGATTTATACAATTCCTTAGCCAGCTTTTCGGAGGATACCGTCATTGACAACATCGACGAAGAATACTACCGGCTAATAAAACACCTCCACGATAGTGCAAAAAGCGCCGAGAGTTCATTTTCCAGTAAGAGACGCTTGTCTTCAAGAACTCTTGAGTTTATACGCCAACGTGGAGCAGCTAAAGCCGAAGACAATAACCGGCTTACCTCCGAACTTGCGAAACGCTGCAGAGAAGCGATAAAAGAAGACCTTAAAGAGAGAAGAGCGGAAGTGATGAATGAAGCAGCTGAGGCTCATAAAAGCATACTCTACGCTCGCTGACGCCTGACAAATCGCAAGACCAAGGTGACTGCTTTCTAATACCAAGCCACTACACTTATCTATTCTAGAAAGACAATGGAGAAAATCATCTACGATTACTACTCGGATCTCTTCAGTACCCACATTCATCTACTTCCACGTGATAAGAGTGAAGATATATGTGCTGTTCCAAACGTTTGTCCTTCCGAGGTCCGACATGCGATTTCGTCGGTAAGAAATCGTACAGCTCCTAGGCCAGACAGGATTAGACCAGAACATCTGAAGAATCTACCGCCAGTTATTATAAAAACGCTGGCTCGACTCTTCACACGCTACCTGTCCGATTGCAAAGTTCCAAGTTAATGGAAAACTAGCAGGACCGTGTTGATGTACAAAAAGGGAGACGTTCACGACATTGGCAACTATCGCCCAATTTGCTTGTTGTTAGTCGTCTATAAACTTTTTACACAAGTCATCCTTAACAGGATTAGCAGAAGACTAGATGAAGAACAACTACATGAGCAAGCAGGGTTTCGAAAAGGGTTTGGCACGATGGACCATAATCACGCAATCACAAGACTTATAGAAGTATCACGAGAGTATAAAAAACCACTCTGTCTCACATTCATCGATGTAAAGAAAGCTATTGATTCTGTAGAGACAGAACCGGTTACGGAAGCGTTGACAAATCAAGCGCTTCCAACTCCGTACATTAAGATTCTTCGTGAGTTATATAGAAATTTTGCTATCAAAATTACCCTGTTCTATAAAGACATCATCATTAACGTAAAAAGAGGGGTCCGACTAGGCGATACTATTTCGCCAAAGTTGTTCACAGCCACTCTTGAGAACATCATGCGAAAATTGGAATGGGACGAAATGGGAGTGAAAATCGACGGTCGGCTACTCCACCATCTTCGCTTAGTCGATGACATCGTATTCATTACACCAAACATCGAGCAAGCGAAACAAATGTTAGCCGACTTCGACAGCGCTTGTGGAGAAATTGGCCTCAAGTTAAACCTTCAGGAAACGATGTTTATGAAGAACGTATGCGTAACTGATGCCCCATTTACGCTCAACGGAAAGAATATCTCCGAATGCTCGAGCTATGTGTACCTGCGTTGTGAGATCAATATGATGAACGACTTAGCACCAGAGCTTAGCAGAAGGAAACGGCCGGCTTGGGAAACATATAAGAGCATCGAAGACGTAGTGAAGAGAACAAAGAACACAAGGCTCCAAGCCCACCTTTTTGATACGACGGTTCTTCCTGCCTTAACGTATGCTTCAAAAAATTGGACATTACGAAAGCAGGATGAACGTTCATTGAGCACAATACAGCGCTCAATCGAAAGGGTAATGCTTCGCGTTTCCCGCATCACACAGATGAAAGAGGGAATACGAAGTTCCGATCTACGTCAACGATCAAAAATCAGAGACGCAGCCGTGCACGCCCCTCTTTCGAAGATAAGGTGGGCCGGACACGTGATGCGGATGGATGATGACCGGTGGACACGAGCTGTAAGTGATTGGATTCCACTGGACATCAAACGCACTGCAGGAAGACCACCAGCCCGCTGGTCTGACCTCTTCACCAAGGCCCTAGAAAGGGATTATGATGCTCAACGAATCCCTAGAGCGAAAAGAATTCACTGGACTACCCTTGCGCGCGATAGGGAAAAATGAAAGTTTTACTGGTGCCCGCTCGACTTAGTCGATGATCAACGGGACTCCGGGTGATCCAGGTGATCACAGAATGAGGACCTTAGTAGCGCTATCGATATCGGTTTCTTTCTAAACCGGTGAGATGCGGTTTGAGGTGACACGAGGGTACAACTTTCATACTTGACTCAGTATTGGGGAACATAAATTATAAAAATACAAAATCATTATATATAAACTATCATTGTTGGCCGGAAATTAAGTTATTGTAAAATAGGGTTGTTAGTAAATTCAAGATTTTCGAGTGCTTATTCTTTTCCTATAAATTTTTGTTTGAAAATTATTCATGACGAAAACATCGTCGGCTATATGAAGAAGGAAAATTGAACAGATTAATGCATTATTCCATGAAGATCATCTACTAGATGAACGGATTGATACATGTTTATTTAACATAATCCTACTAGTCAGAGATGTATACTTAGTTACAAAGCGGCAAATAATACTTTTCGTCAAAGGTGAATATAAGCGTATATTAGTCAAATTAGAATAAAGCCAAACATTGGCATGATCTATGTTTCTTTTCTGAGGACATGACGTCATCTCTTTGTTGTATTGATGTCATCATCGAAGTGTTCGAATGAGAATGGTTCATATACTGCCTTGAGAGGACTGGTTTATCACCATGCTGCTGAACCTCGCAAATTATTTCGGCACTGATTTACCGACTTCTAAAGGATAGAAGGCCTGATTGGTCTGGAACCGTACTCCAACTCGGGTGTACGATATTTGAGCCCTATAGTACTGCTGCTCCTTTTACCATTACAATACCTAGCCTCTGATCCAAGTTAATTTCCAGAAAATCATTCTTAAGCAATTTACGAATTTATATTCAAGATAGTGGCGCTATTTAACTATGAACTCGGTGATGTGAGTCTGCTTGGAAGTCAGTGGCTTAAACTTTAATTATTGAAACCATATTTGTAGTACATTATTGCTTAAATATGTTATTTGCATAAATGCTCTTCTATCTCCTTTAATAAATTCCAAGTTAACATAAATTCTTGATCAAAAAGATGTTCATTCGAAAACATTTTTTTCTAATTTCAGAGGTAATGCGCATCAACGGCGAGTTCCGTCTTCAAAGAAGACACCACCATCAATGGCACAATATTTCGGGCAAATTCCAGGCTCGCCAGATGAACCTGGTGTTCCTTTTTCTCCTGGCGCTCCTGGGTTACCACTAGCGCCGGGAGGACCGTCAATTCCTCGAGCTCCTTTTTCTCCAGGTTCACCTAAATCATGCATCATGATCAACACCTTATGATTTTAATTCCCACAATATATTTCGGGAAAGGTTGAGTTACCAATAAACGCACCAGTTGCTCCTGGCAGTCCAATGAGGCCGATAACACCTGGAAGTCCAGCAGGTCCTTGCGGTCCTGGAGGTCCAGGATCTCCTGGCGCAGAAGGAGATGAGGGGCGGGTCTTCCGGGAGTACCACGAGTACCAGGCTGTCCGGGATTACCGCTGGGTCCCGGCGGTCCTTTAGGTCCAGGCGTACCTGGTGGGCCTGCGGGTCCTTCTTGCCCCGGAGCTCCATCTGGCCCCGCATCTCCAGGAGCACCAGGTGTTCCTTGAGGTCCAGGTGGACCTGCGGGACACGTTCTGCATGGAGGAGGTGTCACCTCGTTGCATGGCTGAGATGGCGGTCTACCTGGATTTCCAGGTGCTCCTCGAGCTCCTGGATTTCCAGGTCGACCTGTATTTCCTGGCGGTCCTGCTGGTCCTGGTTCACCACCTGAACAACAGGCGCTGCAGTCAGTAGGCTGTTCAATGGGATTCCTCACTGGATCGGTCACTTCATAACCAGCCTGACGAGCGGTACGGTTTCCAGACGCTCTTATTGTATTCACTTCTGACCAGATCTCCCGAGCAGAAGTCTAAATTCATAACTGTGGTGATAATATATAAAGAAATGAAAAACTTGTTTACTTACGCGGCAAAAGTTGAGCTCATTATGCATTGAGCGTTGTACATAATGTACGTAATTGTACACCATGGGGAGAGTTGTAGCTGCACCAAGAATAGCGACAACCGAAAAAGCGACCGCCGAATAGGCAACAAATCGGTAAGCGTTGCAACGATGCTGCCAGTCGTACTCCATGTCGATGATGTTCAAATGGTGAGCTTCTGGTGCATATATAGGCAAATGTCGTGACGAATAACCTCCTAGGAAAAGTTATTCGATTTTTTTCATCGTCTTCATGTTCGTACGATATGAAGCGGATACATTTCGCTTAATTCTTTGCGAGCGTAAAGATAATTAGTAGAAAAATTCAGTTTTTCTGAAGGCAGTCAACCGTATCAATAGAAAGGTGGCTTTTTTTTGTTTGTAATCAAATGCTAAAAGATACAAAAAAGATAGCTTAAAATTTTCATCAACTTGACGAATAGTAAAGATGCGTATTGATTTTTCCTTTTATAATGTACAAGGTGATCTGTGCTCTTTTACGATAATTCTGTTAGAATTTCGATTATCTTGAAATGTTCTTGAATTGTTGTTGTTTTTTTTTTGTTGACGTGTTGTTTTTGCACTAAATAACATGAGATTGTTATGATCTCACATTGATTTTGATTAAAAGGATAAACTTCTGAATAATTCATTGGAGTGTTTGAAAAATTCTAGTACTGATTAAGAGGGTTTTGAACAAGAGGTATTTTTGAGGAATACAAAGCCTCGTATATTTTTTGTGGTAGGAGTGAAAATTTTCTATGAATGAATATGTTAGAGTTGATGAGGTTTTGCTTGCATATTAGCTTACAAGTTATCTTGACAATTAGTGTAACGCGTAATTTTTTTTTAATATCATTTTTGATCATGAAAAGTTTTATTACTAGAACGCATGATGTTATCTGCTATATATTATAGAACGTATTTGAATAATAATGAAATATGCCTTATGTTAAGGTAAGTGTCCGAAGTAAAGTTTTATTTTATGAGTTTGTGAGTTCTTCAGTGAGGAAATTACGTATTTTTCTTTCTTAATCTTTCCTATTTCATCAGCAAACACTGGCTCTTTCGGTAGCCATTTACAGTACATTGTCAGCAGCTTCTAGACTCATCAGGTTGAAAATTCCTCCATAAGAATGGCTGAGCATCAAGAATTATTAATATTTTAACTAGGGATGAAATACTAAATATATTTTTATTATATAAATAAGCATTAGAATCATCTGAAAATCACTATGTTCATCGGTTCCCATAGTGGCACAATTATGCTAATGACTTTATCCGTATGGAGTAAAATTGAGGTTAACGATCGAAAGTGATTCCATCACTTTCTGCTCATCAGAGTAACTTCTGAGAAGTAGGATTTTATAAAAACGATTTTTAATAACTATTATATTTAATAACCGGAATATTGTTTAATGAAGGATAATGAATGAACGAAAGACGATGTTAAGTTACGCCCTTGATTTCTATAATGCGATTTGACGCTACATTTAGTTCAGCTCCATCGTGGCCTCGAACTGGCCTCAGTATGTAACGCGTTAATTTTCGTTGATTGACGCTTAAGATGTCGCTCTAACAAATAAAATTATATATTTATACACATAATGTTTACATTTATTAATATATTTATTATTTCATCAACTGTGATAGGTTATAATGATACAACTGATTCTGAGTCAAGCACAAAACTCCAATACTCAGGCTAGACCTGAACACTCATTCCGCATCGGTATGCTACCAATTGTCCTACTGAGTTGGTTCGTTTGTGATCACTCAATGCTTCACAAATTTCCAAATTTCTTTAAAAATTGCACTTATTCTAAGTACCTTGAAAAAAAAATGCTCTTATTATGCTTCAATGAGTTCCATTCTTCTGATCACTTAGCTTAACGAAAAATTTGATCTACTAGTTTTCATCTTCTTACTACTGTAATTGTCTATTATATTATGCTGTATTATATGCTTCTTACGTAGCTGATTTGATAACGAAAATTGCACACTACACTTGATTTTTATAAGATCCGGGCTCGATTCCCTGATGAGGTAATGAGTTTTGGGATTAACTCAATTACGTGCAATATTGAATTAAGACCTTCACAACCTATCATAGCTGAGAAAAAAACCAAAAAAAAATTAGACATTAAAAATAATTATTACATAAAGAATGAAAAGTAAAAACATAAAAACTTTTCATGGCTTTTCCATAACACACTCTATTTTAGCGAAAATTTTCCTGTTTCAGTATCGATACGAAAAGCACTCCCATAAACCCCCGGGATCAATGTTACCCGAGTCCGCGTTATCACTGAGTCTCGTGACGAGGCAAGTAGGATGGTTGAACTCGTTGGTAGAGTTCTTCTAGGGATTTTCCTATCAATCTGTACTTTTTTCAGCATTAATTGTAGTACTACCGTTGCATCTTATTGACATACCCTGTAAAGCGCGCTTGGTTTTTCTGAATATTCAAAAAATATCCAGATGTAACTTTTTAAGGTTTTAGTTATCAGTGTTATTCGTAACTCAAATCCCTGTATGTGTTATGATACAACTCGGATTTTTACTACTTCTTGTTGTTTTGAAATTTTTGAGGAATCAGAGATACTCAATAGGCTAATTAATTTGTAACTTAGGCCCAAGCATTCGGATTTAACGTGACGTGGAGGTGGTTGAATGCGAGCTTCCTCTATACAGTGACTTGAGTTGACCATTTTCAACCAAGTCAGGTTTATTTATCTTATCCAGATTTCTGTGGTATCAGTTCACCCAGAAATGGCGAGCTCAATAAACCTGAAAGGAATGGCAGACGACTGTTTTGTGGCAACGTGTCACTGCGGCATCTCGACCACTGAGCCCAAGTGCAGCATACCTGAAATCAAGTCTGTCCGAAGCAAACCAAGCCTTCCATTTGCTTTGAAGTTGGTTAATTAATACCATAGCCCTTACTTGATAATAGACTGGTTGTTGATTTTTGCCACCATAGTCGTTTATACATCTCCATTGATGATTCTATTAGGTACTCATAGAGTTCTTAAACGAGTTTTTCTTAAATGTAATTGAGGAGCATGTTGTCATATTGATTCTTGTAGTACATGAAATTCCCACAGCAAGCATTCCAACATAATAATTCATCATAAAAGCGTAAATAAAAAATGAATGGCTCTTTATTTTAAACTCTATACACTTCATTGCATTAGCTTCTACGGTTTTCTTTATGGATGGGAACATTTCAACTATTAATCTACATTGAAAGTACAGATGCAGTCCTCGCCATGACACTCTCCCACACTACCCTGAACGCAACGTCATTTAGTTGCAAAGTTTTTGACAAAGAAGAAAATCTTTAGTATCAAATTCTAAGCAGGTTAGTAATCGACAAGATTCTACAGCTTCAAACTTGAGTAGATCATAAGCCTACACGGTATTGAGATTCGTGTTTACAGTTTTCTTCTCCCTTAGAATTATCACATCTATTGACAGCAGTAGACAAATAGGAGTAGTTTCCGCATAAGTTTTTGAATCTAAAAAATCCTAAGAATTTTTAGGTTACGGTAAGGATTTAGTTCTATTTCCTTATGAAGTACATTGGGGCTGTATAGCACACTGCTCATAGGTATCGAAGTAATACGCAGGTCCCATTCCGCCCCTACGCCATCCTAGTTTTGTATATTTTACGTGCCGATGACTTGGTACCAGAATAATCATACAGGATAAGCAGCATTGACTTGGCAACAATACGCTCTTCTCAAGTCATTATATAAATCGTTCTAATTCAACCCACTCAAATACCTTCACAATATCAAGACGAATGGGTGGCACATCTCTGCAGTCAGATAGATTACGCCAGTGTTGATTTAGACGGAGTACATAAAAGTAAGCTATGATAAATTTCTTCTCATTCTATCGTTTTGTACTATGAGCTAAGTAACAGCTGTATTCTTCATGATATCATAAGAGTGACTGAATGCTTCTAATTAATGCTATGTCTTCAGACAACACTTCTTCATTAAGCCACTCCGTCAGATTGTTCTTATACCGATTTGATGTTGCTCAGGGACGAACGATTGCTCTTCGTAAGGAGCTGCGTGTTAAAGCAGAGCCTCCTACAGCTATTTTATGAGTTTCTACAGTAGCGAAATACAACATTTAAGCAATAAATACGTGTTGAAAGTGTTTTTGAAGTGTTTAACAACTTCACGTAGCAGAAGAGAATGCAATGTCAGCAACGTAAAAGTGATTTAAGACTTTTGTAATCCACAACGGTGTTCGGTTGATGATTTTTATGGTCGGGAAAGGAGGCAAAAGTCATAATTCCTCCCATATCTTATATGAACGATTCTCATATAATGATATTCATGAAAACGTTTGATCAATGCGTATTTTTTTCTTTTGGAAAAATTTTTCCACAAATTAATTCCGTCAATAGTTTGCAAATTCTTTTTTCTACTGCTAGACTTCATCACTTCCAAAATGCTTCAGTTGACGTCATATGTTATATATCGATCGATTAGACACATAAATAAACGAAAAAGTTATAATATCGTGTTATGAAATGATATTATGTTATGTCGTAAATATGTTATCGATGTCGTACTCATTACACACCAAACATCAAACAAGTAAAATAAATATTGGCCAACTTCAGCAGTACGTGCGGAGTTCGCTTCAAGTTAAACCTCAGGGGATAAGATGTGCATGAAGAACGGAAGGAACTTCTCAAAATGCTGAAACTATGAATATCAATGTCGTGAGATCAATATTATGAACAATATGAGCATATCAGAAGAAAACGAAGGACTTGGAGAACACACAAGAGCATCAAAGTATTTGAACATAAGAATTCATCATGAAAGTGTAAACAAAAACAAATTTTGACTTTTCGTCCTCAACACTGTTGGCTGCCAAGCATTGATCTCTACGAATACATGCGGAGGAAGACATGAACATGTGTAATCAACAAAAAAAGGTACAGTTGTAGTTCTCTCCATCACACTTTCCCACATCACCCTGAAAATGAAATATTTTAAACTTATACGAATTTTGTCAAGGAACAGATTCATTAGTGTCAAATTTTAAGCACATTAGTAATCGATATGATTATATAGCTTTGATCTTGAGTACATAACAAACATAGACGGTATAAACATACTATTCCTTCATTTGTTCATTACGTCAGTTTATCAGAAAAGCAAAAAAGTTGGCGTTTGAAGAGATATGGTTTTCGTTTTTCTACGTTCTGATAGGTTTAGTCTTGGCAAAGCTTCCATGATAGGAAATGATCACCTCTTATTGGTTATCTAAACGCCATTATGTCAAAGACGGCTGAGCTCACAATTTTGGTTTTGAGGTCCGAAGTTTTTTTTTTCTGGCTACTTCCCAAGAGGCTGAAACTTGTTGAAGCTTGTTGAAGCGCTTGCATGATCTTCACCACAGGCACCTATTGCTCAATATGGATAAGATGGATGTTTCCGCGTGTCACTTTGTTTCACTAACACGATTACGATTCTTGGTAGGTTTATTCTTTGCAAGGTTTTTATGTAAAATGAAAAATTCTTAAAACAGCCCTTAGCCACGATGAGGCGGCGAACCGTTCGGAGGAATGATTGCTTTAGTAACAACAAAATTTAAACTTTTTCAAGATTAGACAGAGTAGTCTTACTTACACTCGCGATATTTCGGTGAATCTCACAACGCTGTAAGAAATAGGACTACTGAACTAAAAAAAATGGCTGGGAAGATCTGATAAGCACTGCACATTTCAGAATGTAGAAAATTAGGATCCCAATTTGCCTAAAAAAAAGCCAAGGAGTCATTTTACAATTCGTTTAATTGTGAAAACTAAGATCATCGTTCTCTTAAGCACAGATGAAGAATCTTGTACAAATTCGTTTATCATTTACATCTTTTTTTCTTGAATCTCAGTAGTAAATCGTTATTTTTACACATCGCATAGTGTTATAGGACTGGCATCATATCTCTAGCTAAATATCTACAGCCTTACTACCTCAAATTTGTATCACTAGGTAAACATATTGCTCAAAACTATAAGGAAGGATATCCTGAAAATCGCTTCCACTAGAACACGTTTTCACTCATAAAACTTTGTATTCATCCGTAGAATGATGTGTAATATCTGCAAATAGCTTTAGTCTCACGACATATATTGGCTATGACGCTCGTTACTATATAATTTTCCACAAGAACATTCAAATATCTTCTTTCCTCATACATTACTTGATTGTCATTTTTTGAATTTTAAACATAATCCATCTTTTAGGGCTATTTGTAGAATTCCATCAGCCTTTGAAGTCTCATGGTTTAATTTTGTATTGAGTCATAATTCAAATTATTATTTTTAGTTCTGGGAACTACCTTATTTTGATCTTCGCCCAATTTCTTTTTATATATGAGATATATCGTGTTTCTACAACTCGTTATACTGCCTACATATTCTAAAGGGTTAATCAAAGCTTTTTGTTTTACTTCCACTTGTACGCACAATTTCATGGGAAACAGTCTTTATGTCAATGTCTCTTACAAAATTATTTCAAACATTTATTTAGAATTCGAATTAAGTTTATATAGACAACTTTTTTGGTAAATATGTTTGCTTCAAATACTCTTTACATTTACAGGATGGTGAAGCGTGGCAATGGTCTTTCTCCTCAGAAAAACCTTCGTAGTTCTACTCGTGAAAGGACTATGGTTTACCGTAGCTTAGCAGAGAATGATCTTGCTGAACATCACTTACGTGGAAGTTTCATGAAAAGCATTATAAGATCGGCTACGGAACAGCTACATAAAGTTAGTTTATTGATCTATGTAGTTAACTGAAATTTTCTTTTACCGTATTTCATTTTACATCCTTTGAATATTCACTTGGTGTTTTGGTTGATATACCTATAGATGTAAAGTGTCATAGCAAGTGATTTGTCCATATTTTTACCATATGCATTTGTTTTTATGCTTCTTTGATTTATAATAGCATTTTCGGACGTTCTTTCCCGTTCTCTGGTGTTATTCCGTACTCTTGGTGTTATGAGCGACGCACTAAGATGCAGCACTGCTTTTTCTAGTAAAATCATGAATATTGAATCACGCATATTTTCGCATCAGGAATCAGTTATCTTAAAAAGAACTAGATGTTTAGTATTGGACAATATTGTGACTAAAGATTACTATGAGACCACTGATTATCTATGAAAGCACAATAGAATCATGTTTAATTATTGCAATGGAAAGAATCTCAACTAAACCAAATGTGCAACAGTAAGAAAGAAAATTTTCGGAGTAATTTATTTTTTTGCAAGGTAATATGCATTACATGTGAACTGCAACGCTGCAATACTCATTCTCAGCATATTCTTTCTTATTCTTTAACGATATTTCAGTTTATTGTTTGAGCTATAGTAGTAGTGGTTCTAGTATCGTTCTACCGAACACTGGTAATAATTTCCCAAAAAAATGAATTAAACTTACGGTATTTTTCTAAGGGGGCGCAGTGGCTCAGTGGTGGAGGTGCCGCAGTGACACGCCGGCCCGAATCAGTTCGCGGCCGCCCCCCAGGCCTACCAAGCCCGCCATCCCTCCGGGGTCGGTAAATTGGTACCAGAGGAAAATGGGGAAGGTAACTGGCAGTGACATGGGGGAGAGTGGGCAACTAAAGTCAT
>KN716251.1:238001-251315 GCA_000816705.1 Dictyocaulus viviparus | reverse complement strand
TTATATATATATATGATTTCACTATAGCTTGTTCTATGGTCACAATTCGATGTGAATATTAATTTATTATACTTCAATACATGTCGGAAGCCTCAATACAGATGTTAATATTCATCAATGTGAAGGCTCCTCTAGGAAATATCTTCTCCATGAATTTTGAATAAGGATCTGAAGAAGTACCATTTATAATTTTTCTTATTGTTTATTAGCTGTTAGGAAGAAGGATAAGCATTAGCGTAGTCTATTTGTCTGGAGATATGTGCGACTCACTCGTCATCTCCATACCGTTTTAGAGGTGCTCGGATGGGAATGATTTATTCAATGACTTCTGCTATACAGTTTGTGCCACGCACCCTCTCAAATGTTCTGGAATCGATTTAGCGACCCTGAGAGCTAGATGGCTTGTTTGCCTACGGTAAAACTCGAACGCAAGTATACGGTATTTAAACCCTCATATCACTATAGTCCATCCTACCATTGCACTGCGCGTTCCATTTTATTATCTGTTAACTTTAGTGATGAAAACGGACTATAACTGATATAATCTTCGTCTCCGTCAAATTTTCTGAAGCGACGAACAAATTGATACATAACTCACCTAGGGCAATTATTATTCAGTATGTACGATTGTGACATTAACTTCATCATATCGATTGATTGAAATTTATTTGCTGTCCAAATATCGTTTAGTGAATATGTTAATTATTAAGTAATACCACTAACACATATTGAACATTGTCATATTTACTGAAAAAAAAGTATTCTTTAGAATTAGTGATTAGATCAGTGGCTCAGTAGATAAAATCCAGTAGTGGCATTAACACTACCAGATTCAAATTATGGAAGCTGCAATAATTATTGAGTCTAATGAGTTACGTTTTGACAGGTTTTCCGCTTTGATCTACAAAGTTATAAAAAGTTATACATGACCTCGTCGTACTTAGATGAGATCTCGTAGAAGTGCTTAGGCGAGTTATCGTCCAAATAATGATTACAATGTTCCTCTTAAAACAGTACTCTTATCTGTAAAATTTTTCTTTATTTAAAGATAGAATGAGTTTGTTGAGGATGTAGAGGTTGAAATATTGTGGGCTCATATTTAATACATTTATAAATACTAGATGATAATCTAATCAGTTTTTTTGGAATCTATTAACGATGTTTGTTCTAAATAAGCAGTGGAAATTTTTCTTCTGAATAGTTTACTTATCAAATGAAGTATTGTATCGCACTTACCTCTTCCTCTATTGTTGTTGTTTTTTTTTCTATTGGTTTTCTTATATCTGAACATATTATTGACGTATTTTGGTTCACTAATATTCGCGATTAAGTTTGTCTTTATTGTCATTCATGAGAGAATGCGTGACTCTTCATCACTCTTCTATCTGTCATTTTAAATGATGCTAACGGCAGGCTTTGGGACGTCGTCAAACACCTGCTCGTCCTTCATAATCGAAACCTAAGCATTGTATTCGTGGTTTCTTTGTCTTTCAGTTCAACTCATACGATGAGTTGAACTGAGTCTTAGTTAGATTTTGTATCCTATTAATTCGAAGGTTTGTTCTTGACATCAATCTGATTACAAAGGAATGACGCGTATTAGCGCGTCAATCAATTTCTATGATATGCTCCCACGTATTCAACTTAACGAGGTGAATTGATCTGGTCTAGCTACTACTTGTAATTATGACCACTGTTCTTATTTGATGTCAAACTCCTTCCATATACCTCATAATCACCATAGTTACATAGATTTTGATTGTATCTTTTTCTGAACTTTTGTTGATGAATCGACTCCTACTGAAACCAGTAATAGTTTTATTCAAAGATCAGTACATCTAAAATTTAATAGGATTTGGAAGATGCAAATCGTTTCTCTTTGAATTTTGACTAATAGTTATCATAGTCTTCATCACATCCTATACCCTCTACCGTGTTACTCGAGCACCGGCATTAGAAGTATTGAAGGCAAAATCTGCTCGGAGGCTGAGTCGAACTAGGTATCGATCTCGCGTGACTTTTATTTATAGATTTCGAACAACACTATTGACCTACTGAGTCTCACCTTAACAATTCAATAGTAATGAAGCTCTGCTAAAGTGCATGTCGACTCCTGTGGCATTACGCCTCTGTGTGTCAGATGCATTCATTTATTTATTCATACATTTATCTAATTATAGAACGATGTAGTCGTATATTATTGAAGTGTTTGTTGCTGTTGTACTTGTTGTACGGATTGTATATTAGTTAATTTTTAGTTGAATGTCGAATTGTTTATCGTTATGTTTATTTAATCGGAAAACGTAAACGATTCGAAATAGCCTAGCATTTAACGATGTTTACAAATATTACCGTAATATTTCTAGGAAAAACAAACCTTGCCGTAAACAGGCATTGTTTACCTAGAAAGTGTGCTATGTTTAGTAAGAAAACTTTACATGAATACCGAAGATCAACAACCGAAGACCTAGTAAGTAGTAACTCAAGTCTTATGCAAGAACGATATTCTGCTTTGCTACGGTGAGTGTTTAGACTTCAAATCTCAAGCTCTATTAATGACAGTGAACACCTATATACTTTGATAGATATGTGTGATCGTGATAAGAACCGGAAAGTATAGATATATTCAAAAGAAGCTCTATGCTTTTTCCTTCGTGCATATCTAAGAAGACTATGAAATTCATGGATTTTTTTACTAACTGTTGATACATTTTTTGTCTCATTAGAATTGCTTATATTCTTCACAGTATGTTCAATGAAAATCAATGTATAATTTTGTTTGACGATGAACATAAAACTTATCATACACCTTTTTTCTAAACTCAGCTATCAAATCTCTTCGAACTTGATCCAGTTCATCTACCATGTGGTGTAGACGTCATAGTCGATATTTGTTCTCTGGAAACGCATCTGTTCCTTTTCACGATCATATAACGTGAATTGTTCATCTGTATGTTAACATAATTCAATAATTACTTTACCTCTTCTAATATAACAGATGCTGAGTCAATTGTAAAACTTGCAACCTTAGGTGAGACTCCAACTCGCATCCACAGATATCCGGTCTGTTGTGCTAGCGGATTGCACTACTGAGACCACCGCTTCAAAACCACTCAATGCTTCACTTTTTTCTGGTGGTTATATTGGTATTCCAAGTGAAAATGATTAATGAATTCTATTGATGACGAATTCAAACACTCTGGTCGTTACATGAGGTAAACCTCGTGGAAACACTTCATATGGTTTGTTTCCTATCAAAAATATTAAGTGAATTTGAATTTGTTTCGTTGTTGACTTATTTGCTTTGAAAATAACGATAAGAGCCGTTAATGAGGTGATAAGATCAGTAACGATACACATTATAGATTATTTTCTGTTGTTTTCTTGTATATCGTGGTTCACAGTGTTGTTCATAACATCTCCTATAAATTTATTAGAATCAAAACATATATAAACAACGAAACCATAAATATTTCTATTGAAAACGATGTTACAGGATTGTTTACGTCTTGAAGTATTGAGGAATTCACTCCTTCATGGTATTTATTCCTTTATTTTATTAGTGACCTCCTATTGACGTTATGATCAAAGTGATGAATCCCATTTATCTACCACTGAACTGCTAATAGTCACATTGCTAGGGAAATGCTCGTTGTGGAGAATTAAATGAGTCTATGATTCCGAATTATGGTCATTATGTTAGAATGGGAGTGCGTGGCGTAATGGTGGAGGTGCTACAGTAATACGTAGAGTGCGAATCAGTGCACCTCCTCCAGTTCCATCTAGCCATCCCGTCATCATTCCGCGGTCGGTAAATTAGCACTAGAGTAGTCTTGTAAGATAAGCAGCACTTATTTGATAAAGAATGGTCAACTCAACTAAATGCTTAGATCAGTCTCGCATTTAACGAACTCCATATTAACATTTTTAACAAGTCTTCGTCGAATTGTCAAGATGAACGTTGAAGCTTCACTTATTTTTTACTAGGATAAGAATAATCATTGACGTCATCTAACTTTCTATGGGAATGTGTCACGCATTTGTTTTTTGTCATGATGTCGCTGAGGTGTTCTGTTTTTCCTCATGATGTCATGAAGGGGTTCGAAAGCAAATCATTGGTCAACGCAATGACTATTGTCCCTTTTTTTTGCTCTTGCTCTTTGAATTCTTATGAATAAGCATCTATTTTCTTTTTCCAGTCGTTCTTTTACTGAAAACCACTGTTTTGTGCTATTTATATTGATGCTTTCATATTTGTAGTGATAGTTGAAGAGTTAAAACGGTAAACAATAAATAAGAGAATCAATATGAAGAGGTAATGGATTATTTTTGAAGACCTCGTAATTATTTGCGGTGAAAATTCTTGGTGTGACTCTGTATTTCATTTATATGCTGAAAATTAAATGCATACTCTACAGCTTTTCTAATTACATTTGACTACTAAGGACTCTTACTTGTATTCAGAGGCTATAAGTTAATACAAAATATTTACTTAAAAGATGCTCTATTAGATTTTTTTTCCTCTCAAATTAGAACTCCGCAACGTTGCAGCAGCTCACTGTTCCTCCTCACCGTTTGCAGTCGACTATCGTTTTTTTTTTCTTTCCGTTATTCAGTAGAAATTCTACCTAATTCCTCATCCTTTATGAAATTACAACAGACTGATTGGATTCGATAAAAAGAGGTTTTTCATCATAAATTGATGTCGAATGAGGATACAATACGATGTTAAGGAGGGTAACACGATAAGCTTCGTTGATCACGTCATATGGATTTTTTTTTGGAAATAGTGCAATGAAATCGCGTAAGACCTCAAAATTCTTTTGCATTGCGACGTTCTCTGAGAGATATTGGTCGATTTGACATTTTAGCGCTTTAGTTTTATCTATTATTGCTGTGACAGCTTTGTGCATTGCTTCTATCTTTTCCCCTCAATTTCACCTCATTTGTCGTATCCCATTCGCATGGACTGAAATCGCTTATATAAATCCTATTATAATAATCTTTTTCTCTTTTAACTTATGTGAGCATAATATAAGAAACGTTTTGAGATTGCTCAATACATTTGAGCACTTTTACGCATACGTGACATCGTGGAGGATGATTGAATACGAGTTTGATCTATACTCATCAATTAACCACCCTTAACAAGTCAAATGTTGTTTGATCTTTGATTATCTTCCCATTATCTTTGGTGTCAATTTACCTACTCGCAGTGATGACGGGCTCGTTTTACCTGGAGGCGATTTGCGAACCTGCTCTACACTAATTTGTACCTCCATATTATTGTGAGGTCACCACTGCTTCACGGGTCGTCTCGAGAAAATATATCATTTTTCCAAATATGTTCTATGTTCTTTTTATTATATTTCTTAACTCCACAAATGTATTTAGATGAACACAGCTCTTATGAGGTCTTTAGTGATCTTATAGTTATGAAGCTCAAGGATTTTTAGACGAACAATGTTGTAATGCTTGAGGCATTTTGGTCTTAAGCTTTTTTCATTATTAATTTCTTCATAAGTTTATCGGAAAAATGCTCTAAAGAGATTTATCATTTTGATAATTCTCATCATTTATCATTTATCTTTGACATAAAGCTATCTAAAGAACGATGTAGCCAGTTATTTCTTTGACACTTGTAAGCTTTTAGTGCTAATCTGAAATAAGCTTTCTCAGAAGAGGTGTATTCTGTCTGCTAACCGATCGTACAGAAAATTGGTATCTACTTTTTTCTTCTACATGAATTGTCCAGAAAAAAATTCTTTATGGAGTAATTAAAATATAAAGAATATAAATAACAACAGGTACGTTCAAATCGATTACTTCTAAAACATTTATCGATTTTATCTAAAAATCTAGCAATTGATTAGCTATATGAAGTACTAACTGGATTTCTTCTAAAAGCATTTATTCTGGTTTATGAGATCATCTGAAGAAAAAGCTTAAATTGCCGGAAGGGTTGTTGTAAGATTATTATTAAGCTGTGAACAGAAACTCATTCAATCATTCAAAACTGTGAAAAAAAATATTCTATAGGATTCTATATTCTATTTTTTCAAACAATATTTTGTAATATAGATGCCATTTCTATTTCTATAACCATAGATTTGTTTTGATCGTATTTATTAACGAATCTCAACTGTCAATTGAAATATTAAGGAATGTAGATTTTAGTTAAGCTCCGTATCGATTGATTCAGCTGGTCAAAAGTTGTACTCATTTTGACTCATCGTCACTCGTCCTCTTATATATCAATGCATTTTGAATTAGTTTGAAGTTAATAATTGTTTTACATATGTGAATCCTTCTTCTGTTCGATAAGTGCACGTTACACTTTTAACTTCACTTTGACATCACGTCTTTAAACAAAATTTCTTCACTTCATTTATTGTACTCTAGTATTTTTTCCTCACTTTTCGCCATTACCTCAATTTTCCGTTTTCCTGAACATTTTCTGTTTTTATTCGAGATGATGATCAATATATTTCCATATATTAGAACTGACCAATAATAAACTTGTTAGTTTCTCCATGATTGAATTAGGGAGGAAAAAATCGTAAAGAAATTGAGGGTTAACTTCTGCAAAAGAAAAAATCGATTGGAATATGTTCTGCTCTAAGAGAAAGTACTACATAGTAGAAGAGAAGGTTCAAAAAGTACTTTAACGTTACAAAATAAATAATTTGTTTTCTATTAGGTTTTATATTATGTTATAAGGGATAGATTAATTAAATAAAGCTTACTAAGTTAATATATGATGCCATCAGTGACGCATGTTGGTCGTGAACCTCATATTACCTCACTGAATTTTCGTTTACATCGTTTAGTTCTCATTCATTTCCTGCTATGAGTGAAATATATGTACAACTGGTTATCGATTCTGGCTTCCGAATAATAGCATTATATAATTAAAAAGTAGTTGTAAATCTTTTTTTTTCTAATTTTTGTTTACTTAACAACTCAGAGGGATACTACTGACCTTAACACGGACGGGACGCCCTATTCCATATTGTTTGGTTGAAATGTATCTCCAATGAACAGACAGGAAGGCTATTTTTCTTATCCTCACTTTTTCTTTTGTATTCACAATACCCTCAAGTAATTAGATTTCACTCGAGTTACATTTCAGTTTTCATGTGAACAATGTTAAGTGAGATCATGAAACATCTGGAATTCAAACAAAATGCCTAACTATTATATCAACTACTCTGCTAAGTGTCTACTCTAATAAGTCTTTGTATAATTAATTCAAGCCTCAGAATTACACTATGCGTATGAAGGTAGAGAGAGTATAATGAGTCAATATTAAGTAGAAGTCGACATTGTGCTTATTGAAGAGGATGTTTCTCTTTCTGGAAATCGTTATCTCTCCCTCATTTCCTCATATGTGTACGTATGCATAAGCTTTGAAGTTGTTATAGTTCTATTTGTACCATATATTTGGCTAGAATTTGTCTGATTAATGGATACGTTTAATTCAGTTCAGTACTTTCCTTCACAGAATTTCACATAAGGCTTCATTATTAAACACTGATAAGAATATTTTAACAAGGAAAACATGATAATTATTTTCAACAACTTATGAGAATCGTACAGCTTTCGAATGAGTCGAGGTTTGAGGAAAAAAATCAATGATTACTGCTTAAGCCATATGACAATTAGATGAATTGCTATCAATGAAACCACATAAGCCAGTTGATTGTGTTCTACACTTTTTTTAGTATGAATAAATTTACAAAGCAGCATATTTAAAATCTACCTCCAAGAACTCTTGACTCTTGGAAGCTGGCGTTTTAGGCAATATCGATTTTTATGTTAGTATTTATTAAATTTTAATTCTAGGAATCAAAATAAATTGTTACCGTATCCTTTTCATTTTTATGTAGTATTGATTTTTATATTTGTATTTGTAAAACTCTAATCCTGAAAATCAAAGCAAATCGTTACCGTATCTATTTAGCTGATGTCTTTTCTCATATATTTCGTTATTGCTTTTATTTTATTATTGATTTACGTGAGAAAATATTTCGTTACTAAACAATGTTGCTCGAATTCCTGAAATGTTGTAACTAATAAAAATACACTACCTTTTGTTTAATTAGAACATATGTTCGATAGAACAACGAGCTTTTCGTAAATCGTGACAGTTGTGCTCATGAGCGATGATGTGTCGTTGAACTCATCAGTATAGCTGCTTCCGTTGTGTCATCATATGTGTTCCGTTCATTTCACTCACAGATTTCAACTAAAACGACCAACTTATCATTCTATCATATACTTTCCGTAACCGAACAACTGTTCTTTGTTCTTTTTCTCAAAGAGCACTTTATGTTTTCCAAGATTCTGACAGATGCACGTAGTTTGGCTGTGTTTCTGTAAATCTTAGTAATACTCTTAATTGGTGGAAGATAAGATAAGCTTTGACACTGATGAATCCCTGTGCCTGACATCTGCAATGAGTTGACTTTTTCCAAAGTCAGTGCTCCTCATTTTACCCATATCGCTCTGGTACCGCACAGTACAGAAGTAGGCTACTATAATACGCGGGCTTAAATACCGTATACTCGATCTGAGTCAAGCTCTAGACCAACCATGTACCCCATTCCTAATGGTTGGTAAGTTGATACCAAAATAATTTCAAGAGGTGTGCAGCACTGACTTAGCAGCAGACTGGTCCTCTCAAGTCATTATATAGATCACTCTTATTCAAAGACCTCCTCAATAATATAAAGACAAAGATTAGGTGGCGTATCGCTAATGGTAAGCTTCATCCTATCTTATTGTTTTTAAATATCACAATAAATGATTATGCAGAAAGCTTCAGACAGGAAGGTAAGAAAAAATAGGTAATTTTATTGCCTCGAAGGCAATATTTTTGTTGTGTGCCCGATTTTAGCAGTACATGTAAGCATATTTGTCAAGTTTCATTTCAAATTATAGTTTGTTTTCCTAAATGATCGATTGAAAACTGAAGAAAATCAATAATTTATGATGAGGAAGGAGTAGCCCTTTTTTAAGAATGTAAAACTGCGAAAAGACAGGATATTTGGTTTACATTCTAGTTGCCTTTAGTGTTATGAGGTTTCTCTATAGAAATTTGTTGTACATCTCCAGTCAAGTGATCCAGATTGACCATAAGCTTGTTCAAACTCGTTGGCTTACTATTGCAATATTATTGTGTATAGTTTAAGAATTGAATAGATAACGTCTATATAGACCTCATAATGAGGCAAATCGTATTGCCCTCATATCTTCAACGAGTTTTCATCAAAATATCAATGTCGGTATAGTAAATTTATTATGATTGGAACTCGATGGGAAAAAAATCGATAACATTTCAATGAAATCAATTTACAATCAAATAAAACTATTACTTTTTACGTGAATGACCTTTAGTCGATTGAGTGATCATTGGCTGAATATAATTATGAATAGTAAAATAAGTGTTTTCGTAAAATTAAAGAAGCTTATAAAAAAATTTTGTACTGGTTGCTATTCGTAAGGTCTCATAGATATTTCATTGATTTAAAAAATTTACAATGAGTAAAAATTACTTTAAAACATGTTTAGTTCATTCCTCCAGCTTCTATAACACTCCCATTCAATTCCCATCAATATTTGAGAAACTTTAGGCTTTTTTTTTTTGCAAAAATCTATATACATTGATGGTAGATCACAACACTTTTCTTTGGTACATAAGAGTTTTTCCTTACTTACCTCATGAACTCAATTTTTTTCTTCTGCATAATTAAAGGATATAGTTTATATAGTGTATAGAAGATTTATGAATCGTTCCTCATTTCTTCTTCTCTACTGTTTTTATCGAATGAGTTGGTTTTGAAGAGGAAAAGAGCAAAATATGAGGCGTATCTGAGTGGTTCATCTCATTTCCTGTCGTTGTACACAATGACCTTCTTCGATTATCGTTAAACACATTCTACTTTCTAATTCATGTATTTTTTATACACTGTCGCCAAACTCTATCGCCTATTTCGTCCATCTCTCTTTTTCCTCATTTTTATAAAAAGAGTCTTAGCTTGTCCGTTGATATTAGGAGGAATGATTGATTATTGTCAATCACTGACAAAGTTTAACAGTTGAGATTAACTCAGCTTAAATTTTGCACTCTCTGTACTAGAACTTCTAATTTCAACGGAAATGCTATGAGGAACACTTTGAGGAACAAGTTTTCACACTTACTAACGTGTTTTTCTTGTCAAAAACACAAATATACCTCATTTTACTTCTTCATCTAACAATGATCACTCTTCCAATATCTCTCCATGACTGAGAATAAATTGAACTGTGGTTCTTATTTTTTATCAAAAGATAAGTATTTTTTTGTTTCAGTGCTTAGTGATAAGTGATGAATAGAGGTTCGATTTTTAGTCTTCTAACCAGACATCTATTAATCATCTACAACGATTATTTTATATTTCATTTTCATACAAAGTATTCTATAATGATCGTAAACACTCCATTTTATCATCGTTATCTTGGAGAATTTCAATTCATTGACCTTGAGGTTCAAACCTGATGAGTTGTTTTCACTTTCATACTCTTAGTTTCATCTTGTCATTTTTATTATAATGATAATTGTTCGATAATGTTTATCAAAAAAGAGTAGAAGATTGAGGAAATATTCTGAGTCACACCTACCTCAACTCCCGAATGAATTCCTCATGCTGTTTTTTACTATTTGAACTGAAAAGCATATAATGTTTCTCGGTAACATTGTAATATTGGTAAATGTGTGAGTGAAAATTTTGAATTTTCCTCTTATCTCTAATCGCAATATCAAAGCCAAAATATTTTTCGTTTCAAATGTTAATTTGTAGAAAAAAATTATAAAGCTTAAAATATAATTCGTTTGATGGGAACAGCTTGATTAGAAAATGAAGGTTCTTTTGAGTTAGACGAGTTATTAATGAAACCTCGTTTATTCGTAACATTTTCACCTTCACCACTCTTGGTTTTTCACCTTATTAATCATAAGCATGTAATTGATGTTTTTATTTTCGTACATGCTAACAATTATACCTCATATAAGTAACTCATGTATACCTCAATGTTTCTATTTCTCTATCTATCAGTTTAGTGGTAGTCCACTAAAACATAAAACGACCACCAGGCAAATTTTAACGTATAAAAACATTAACGTACATACTTCGTTCGAAATTGTCATCTTTGTCTTGTCACCAGAATCCCCTCATCAATCACTTTGTTTCTACAGTACGAATGGAGTTGCTCTCGTTTTTTTTTTGTTTTCCTCGTTCCTATGTTTTTATGACCCTCAAACTAGGAACGATTTCGTTTCAAATAGTGTCATTGTTTCTATGATCTATATACTATGAGGTTTGATATGTTATCGAAATCAGCTAGTTAGCAAGTTAGTTAATGATATTCGTAAAGAACTCAGAAAACGTTCATCTAACGAACGAACCACATGCATTGAAATCAATTCATGCTCCTAAATGTATACTGATAAGCTCTATACTGGCTGTTCTTTCATTCTATCAAGTACGAGCATAAAATTATCAGAGAATACTAAAAAATTATTCATCTGAATATTCAACATGTTTTGAATTGCGGTTTCGAGTCCCGCCTGAGGTTTCGAGTTTTTGCGGGCACCTCTGCACAACTACGGACAGTTTGAATCAATCATTGAAAATATTTTGTATTGTTGTTATGATAATCATATATTTAGCTATGAGAAGTTTTTATTTATTGAGATAGAATTGGTATTACTCACATTGAACAAGACAACTGTTTTGAAATGTACCTCATATATTTCCTCATGAAATCATTGTTTCTTGTTTTTACGAGTTTTTTTTTGCAACTCTTTTCCCAGAAATCCTCGATTTTATGAACTTTGAGCTCTATGGATTCCAAGGTTTTCGAAGCCCCTGTGTAATCCAAGAAGAAAAAAAAAACAAACATTTCATTTAAGAAATGAGTACATTTTTAATTGTATAGTTTCTTTCTTGAAACGCGTTTTGTTTTTTTTTTTGTTTTGTTTAGAGTTAACGAGTTTGATTGTTTGTTTACAAAATGTTTTCACTTTGTTTCTACTCTAACAATTCAACGATTAGGTTAGTTTTGGAGTCTTTTGGAGTCTTACCAGTTACGCCATCGTTGCGTCGTGTTTTGTTTTCTCTTTTCGTTAATTTTACAATCGATCTGTCGACAAATATTTGTTTATTTGTTAAATAGCATTATTTGAAAAAAATATACGCGACAAAATGAATTGGAACGTGAAAATTTGTTAGGGAAATTTTCAATTTTCCTCCTATCGCTTGCCGTAATATTATCAAAGCGAGAATGTTTGTTAGCTTCTCTTCTCGTTTCCGTCTGATTACTTTAATTTAATTATCGTTTATTATCGATGCTAATAAAAACGTGATTTTTGATTTGTGTAAGCTAAAGGACTGAAGGGCACCAATGTGATGTTTTTTTTGTTGTTTGTTTGTCAGCTGTTATTATACGAACAGATTTTACATCTGTTCGTTGTCGATTACGTCATTTTTATACGATTTCAATTCACTCAATCTCACTCAAAATGATGTCTTACATCCTTAATGGTACTTAGCTCTTGAAACTTTCTCATTTCCCTCAAAAAGGTATTGTCGTTGTCAATCGTACGAAACAATACCTCATGATAGATATTTCGTGTATTGTACAATTGAGAGAATTGTTTAGAAAATATGAGTGTGGAAAAATGCTAGACAACAATTTAGTAATCAGTTTTATGTAAGCAAGACTCCTATAGTATCACTACGAATAATTTACTCTGTTGAAAAGTCACTGTGATCTGATTTCATCAAATGCTTTTCGAGCTTTTCACATTTATCGATTCACTAATCAATTTTTTCACAGCATAAATTAATGCATGTATTTCCTCATACTGGTTTTTTTATATCTATTCTTAAACTTGGTTAAAGTTAACGATAGGGGAGGCACAATGGCAAGTCGAAGAAGAAGAAGAAGAAGAAGACGAAGACGATTAGGCCATTCGGCTGCACCATTCTTTCGTGCCTCGCCTATCGTTAACTTTAACCAAGTTTAAGAATAGATATAAAAAAAACCAGTATGAGGAAATACATGCATTAATTTATGCTGTGAAAAAATTGATTAGTGAATCGATAAATGTGAAAAGCTCGAAAAGCATTTGATGAAATCAGATCACAGTGACTTTTCAACAGAGTAAATTATTCGTAGTGATACTATAGGAGTCTTGCTTACATAAAACTGATTACTAAATTGTTGTCTAGCATTTTTCCACACTCATATTTTCTAAACAATTCTCTCAA
The DNA here is from genome assembly GCA_000816705.1 of Dictyocaulus viviparus. Classification (NCBI taxonomy): domain Eukaryota; kingdom Metazoa; phylum Nematoda; class Chromadorea; order Rhabditida; family Metastrongylidae; genus Dictyocaulus; species Dictyocaulus viviparus. Next base: position 238,002 of record KN716251.1, on the reverse strand, counting down.
T
>KN716251.1:205685-237901 GCA_000816705.1 Dictyocaulus viviparus | reverse complement strand
TATATCTATTCTTAAACTTGGTTAAAGTTAACGATAGGGGAGGCACAATGGCAAGTCGAAGAAGTAAGAAGAAGAAGACGAAGACGATTAGGCCATTCGGCTGCACCATTCTTTCGTGCCTCGCCGCTATCTCACATTGATTCATTGTGCCTGGACCTCCGTATGTTGTTGTATGTTGTTTTAATTAAGAAAAAGTTTTCATATTTGTTTTATAAACAAAAACAATTCATGCTAAGATATTGACTCCAAATCGCTATTGCTATCAAAAAGATCTTCGTCTAATATTCGTTGTACTTACATTTTCATAGATCTGTATATTGTACTGTGAATTTAATACCTGTTAAAGTACTTCGAGCAGTACTTCTAAACGCTAAGAGAGAGTTGAAATCTTATTTATGATGGTATAGCAGTTATATTGTTATATTATATGTAAATACAAAAGATACTAATCAAAGTCTAAGGTACCACAAAGTGCTACTCGTTCGTTTTCTTTGTTATTGACTAGTCTTAGTTTTGAATAAGTGATTTTGGTCTTAGAATTGATTAGGTAGGTAGTTCAACCCACTCCTGAGGTAGTAGTGACAACTATTTGATTATCAGTATAATCGATCTGCACAATTACCACAACTGATGTGATCAATGTCTGTTATTGACGTGTTTGTGTTGACTAATCAATGAGGTATTGTAAAAGTTCCTCATATTGTCTGATGTCATTGACATTGTTTCCCACAAATCATCGAACTATTTACAAATATTGTTGATTTTATTTATTGTTATTGATTTCTTAATTATTTCTCATACTAGAGACAATGTAAAATTAGTATTTAGTATTTTTTTTTGATAAACAACGCTTCAGTTGTTATTGGAATTGATGATGAGTGAGAGTACCTATGCTGATGACCTCATGACAATGCCCTGACATTATTTTTCGACACACTTAGGAGAAATCCTCCTAACTTAAGTAGCAACGTGCTAGTTCAATGCCTGGAATTCGGTTACGATAGCAACAAAATGAATTGGACTCGTTGATTTCTTGTATGCGACGCAGTTTGCTCATTGATTCACCTCAGTTTTTTTCTAAACAAAAACGAAGTCTCTATGTAATCTGTTTATTACACTATGGGTGGTCGTTTCGGTCAATTTTGCCTTTAAAGCATCGAAAATGTCATATCAATGTTTAACTACTGCTGTTCAGCTACATGTAAACGATATGAATATTTCTTCAGGAGCTGTTTTTCTACGTAGTTGAACTTCAGTGTTATGGCTGTGTTTTTTTTTTTCGTTTTGTTAACATTATAGAAAAAATCGATCACGCTTTGATATGACCATTTCCAGGTTTCGAAGAAGGCGAAGTCTTTTCAAACATCATCGACCTTTGTATAACAACTATTGCATAACAATGTCGTGCTTGTTAAACAAAAACAAAATGACATAATCAAAAGAAGAAAAAATGCTGTACATAGTTGACTCTGAGGGCAAGTCGTCTAATTTGAATAATGCTTGCTGGAATGACTATTTGTTCTGAATTTTTCTCCTTAACAATCATCATTAACATTAATTGCTGCGATGTGAGTAGAGTGATTTCAAAACGATTTTACATTTTGTTTCATTTCGATAGGAAGTTTCTTCTCTGATAGGAGATAGGAGTTCAACAACCTCAGGTAGTGATTTAAGCATTTATTTACATAATTGGAATCTTTCTACGTTTAAATAAATAAGTAACATTGTTTTACAAGTAGGAAACTTGAGCACTAACCAAAATAAACAAACGTTTACTTAGTTTTTGATCTATACGTTCTTGATTTCGTAAAAATTGATGAGGAATAATCGAAATTTCTGAGTATCATGGAAAACTCAGAAATATCACTCATAGGAAAACAAAGTCACTGAATTTTATTAGTATTGCGGTTACTCAACGATAGTGGTTCATTGTGAAAAACCACTATTAGGTTTACATTCTGCCTTTTGAGCCATCTGCTCATATTATTAACACATGTCTGATTCAAGTCAACGATCTGAGGGAATAAATAGTCTGGCATTTCATGCCTACCTCAAGCTGCAAGTTTCGCATTTCCATCAGATTCAGTTTTTCAATAATCACTACTGAGGAATTTTCTTACCAATGACAATGCTTTTGGCATTGATCATTAGCTCCTCATGGATTTTCTGAAGGATCTAATCAGTAAACGTTGAGCAGTACAAACAGTATTAGAAATTCCATTTACAGTTCGAGACGTTTCATTTCTATTTCATTTCGAATTGCAGTTATATTTTTTCTATTATCAATTATATTTTTTGCTCCCTTATTTGTTCAGCCTTTAGTTCTCGAAGAAATCCTATCATTTTGAATATTTGGCCTACTTTTTATATATTCGTTTTCTATCGTTGTTTTCTGCCGCTCCCTCTTCCTACGAAAGTACATCCAGCTCTTGCTATAGTTTTTTTTTCGAATATCTTCCTCCTCAGTATTGTTATTCGTAGAATCCTCGAAAATTTTTACTTGATTCTCATTGATGAGGTTCTTGATAATGTTCATTGACTAGACAATAAGCATTTCTGACAATAGTTAGTAAAATATGATCAGGTTTTTCTGAGGTTACTACTATCGGATCGCTTTTTGATTACTTCAATACGAAGAGATATTTCGAATTTTTACTCAGTAAGATATTCAACTTTTGAGGTCTATGAGGATTGCGCGATAACATATAAAATACTCGTGAAATACATTTTCTTTTCCAAAATGTACATGAGGTCATGAGTTTTTTGTGTGATACTGTTTGATCTTTTGTGAGTGACTACGTCTTATTATCTTATCAGATCTTATTTTTTGACCAACAAAAGATTCTTGCCAATGAACCATGTTTTCTTCATTCTATTGTGTTTCTCTATAATGAAAAACTATTGTGTACTTCCTGGAAAGCACACGAGAGCGAAAATTTTTTGAGATGCCGCTTCGTCGACCGCCTGAGGCTTTAAGTTTTTTGACTGACTTGAGGGTGACAAATTGTAGAATTATCAAATCATTATAACCTATTATAGTCTGCATAGTAAATATATAAACAACTATAAAAGATCATTGCGTACTTTACTGTACTACTCGTTTATCGCTAAAAAGTTCTCGTTCGATTTTTGTGTTATTCGCTCAATAATCAATACAATATTAATGGTTTTTATTTATGTTATTGTAGGATTCTAATTCTCTATGTCATCGAAATCAACTTGACGGTGTTGACTTGGTCATAGACTCGTAGACTCATATACTCGCAATAAAATGGCTGCCATCAATGAAGACAAGCTACGGTATGGTAGAGGATCACATGTAAGTTTATCACTGAGTTTTGATCTTCTTCCAATTATGTGATTTTAAGTTTAATGCTTTTCTTTGCGACACGATATTATTAGTAAGATTTACTATATGGAGTAAAGCTTCTCACTTATTCCATGTTTCTTCTTTTGAATTTTTCGATGATCAAGCATTACCATATTGGAACTCGAGAGTCCGTTAGTAGCCACAAGAGGCATTTCCATTGTTTTGTAGTTGTTGAATGGTATTGGAAATATCTGTGGGAATAAACAGCACCTAGTTAATGGAGGAGACTGGTCATCTGGAGTCAATTACATGGACTAAAATTGTATTCAAGTCATTTACAAAATATCATAATGATGTCAGCAGATTTACATTGCGCTTCACATAGGAACTTGACAACGTGTGAAGCTTATCTTTTCCCTTTTGTTCACATTGGAATCCATCAAATATCCTAGGTAATGAGCTATGAGTTACCTTAAGTTAAGACACGCTTTGGGTTTTCATTGATGGCGTCATTTGTAGAACTACGTTCACAGCTGGGAGGATTTTTTCTGATCATTGTTTAAGGAAGTCAACTGAAATTTAAGAAAACATTATTGATAAAATAAAATTCAAATGAAGAAAGAAAAGGTCTCTATTGAATCCGATAATGTCCAGCGATCTTTGGTAACTGAATTGATGAGTGGTCAACTCAAGTGATTCTATAGACCATCAGGCTTGTATTCATCCACCTCCACGAGATCACGTTAAACAGGACTGCGTAGGCGCATTCCGCAACAACGATTGATCAGCGTTAAAGCTTATCTTATCTTACGGTAGAAAACGTGAATGAGATGTTATTTTGAATGCTTTGAATAACACTAAGCTGTTTTCGTCTTAATCAGATTTTGATTTTTTTCTACCCGTGCTTGTAAAAGTGAAATGAGTGTTAATTTTCTACTTGCCATTCGTTGACGTTATTTGTTATTCAAAAAGAAAAATAATTATGATACTCCATTTGTTGCTGAATTTAATGAATTGTTGTTCAAAGTCAAAAGAATACAATAATTTCAAGTTTCACTTTTGTGGTACATATTCACATTATCATTTTTTAGAGCTTAAGCCCGACCGGTGAAATATCGTTGGTGAGGCTTCTTACAGCAGCTGATCTCATGAGGTGAGCTGTACAAAACATACAGAACAGTAGTGTACGGTTTTATTCGTAGTTCACTACCTAATTTTCCATTGCGTTCATCATTTCTTATAGTTTTATGTTGTTGTTTACGTAATGGAGTCTTTTCAACAAATATGGTTTCTTGAAATTAGTATCGATTTATTCCTTCAATTGATTTGTTTCTCATTGATTGGCTTTTTTCAATGTCACATTATATCGTAGTTCAAAAAAAAAAAACGACAAATCTTCATTACCAATGATCTTCGCTCTAAACTTCTTATTCTTATTTAGTTTTGGAACTTAAAAAATAAATCATAAGGATCAAAGATCATCGTAGGATCAAAATACTTCCCACACTAAAATTAGGTCATTTTTGGCTTCCTTTTGTCTCATAACTTTCATGAACCTACTCTTATAAATAGTGTTTTATATATTTTAGACTTTTCGTTGTCTTATACTCGGTGTTTTTTTTACTGTAAGTGATTCAAAGAAGTACGTTTTGACTTATTATGTACTATTTTGTTTATCTTATATGAAACGGAGGTCCATGTAGCAGAAGAGGACTTGAATAAGTTATTCCACATCACTTTTGGACATCATTTATAGGATTTTCCATCTTTCATAAACATTTTCAACAGCTGATTCTGTTATAAATCCATTAAGAATGAGATACTGAATGGAATGTTTTGATTCCTTGAGTGTCATGTGCCGTCATGAAAGATGTTGTAGTCGATGAATGAGAATGTACCGCGTTCGTGTTTCCCTCACCCCTTTTCCCCTCCCCACGTTGCTGACATTTCCGTGATGCTCGTCTTTCTACGTCATCTTGACAGCTGTTCATATGATAAACTTTCTGACTCATTTTTTCTGATAATTGGATATTTGCTTTTACATTCGCTATTTGAATTGCTGGAAAAAAATTCTAAGCCGGCACAGTTTCTAATAAAGCAGCACTTTACTGCAAGGACGAATATATTCCCTGGGGTCCCGAAAAAGTCGCACTAGAGCGTCACATGATTTCGTTACTTCAAAGAAATTACTTCTGAATATTGACTTTCTTTTTCCTATTTTTGTCGGAATTCACTCTCCTTGAAAACGCCGGCAGTTTTTCTTGTAGTTTCCTCAGCATATGCTTTTTCCTCCATCATTTCCAATGAGCGATGTTTTCTGATCTTTCTAATCTAGCGGTTAGCGACAATTACTGTAAGATATATTAATGAACATGAATACATGCAATCAGTGAGGAATTTGTCGTATGTGAAATTTCTCATACAGAGCTTTAAATTGAAGCCGCTATTATTGATAGAGCAACACGCTAGGATAAACTTATTGGTTATCAGCGGATGATAAGATATCAAAGAAGTCTATCGATAAGAATCTTGACTTATGTGTGCTACGCATATTTTTGTCAATGTTACGGTATGCAAATGTCAAAGCTGTCGAAATCTGGCGCTTCACAGTTATGGAAATTATGTACTATCTTTTTTCTTGCAAAAAGAACTGCCAACATAATTTCTCTCGACTACAATTTACTGTTCGGGGAGAATAGGCAATATTTGTGCCATTGATGTAACAAATCAATAAATAAACAGAATAAATTTGCATTATGAAACTAAGCAATACATTAGGAGAAATGACTTCAAAGAGCAGTATCTTTTACTCAATGCGTATAGATAATAAGATAATCTTTGGCGTTGATTAATCCCTTGTGGCAGGATTCGCCTACGCATTCGTGTTCAACAAGATGTCGTGGAGGTGATCGAATGCGAACCTGGTCTTTATAGTGACTTGAGCTGACCACTCTTCACCAAGTTAGTGCTAGATATCTTACACAGATCTTTCTGGTACCAATTTACCGACCTCGGAGGGATGGTGAGTTCGGTAGATCCCAGGAGAGGCTGCGAACTGATTCGGGCCGGCGTGTCACTGCGGTTCCTCCACCGCAGAGCCACTGCGCTCATTCATATGGGGCTTCATCTTGCTCGTCAGTGATTTTTCCACGTGAGTGCTCCTTCATTTTTCACTGTTTTCACCTGTAATCTTAAGTTTTTTTCTATTATTATGTACGAGAAAGTTATAAAATGATTTACGGATTATTTTTCCATCAACATCACTTCGAAGTTCATCAATATTGTTTGTATGCTTGTTTGTGGGCGAAATGGTGCAGCGGTAGAGATGCCATAGTGATACGTAGGCCCGAATTAGTTCGCCGCCTCCTCCAGGTCTACTAAGTCCGCTATCCCTCCGACGTCGATAAATTGGTACCAGAGAAATCTGGTTAAATAATGTGGTGGAAATTGGTGGACTCAAGTCACCCAATAGAGGAGGCTCGCATTTAACCACTTCCACGATATCTTGTTGAACACGAATGCGTAGGCGAATCCCGCCACAAGGGGTTGATTAAATCCAAAGCTTATGTTGTGTATATCGAAAATGAATAATTACATATACTCAATACGAATTGAACGACGTTATATGAAATATTCGTTATATGAAAACGGTAGACGTTTTAATGGAAGAAATTTTCTGTTATTTCTCTCTAATGAGTGAACTATTTACAGGTACGAGAGTAAGTTTCGCGATGTATTGAAATTGCGACATGCTGGAGATTTGCAGTACGTTGAGGAGCAAGACCTCACTGGTATAGGTTTGTTTTGACTTATTCACACTTAATTATGCATGAATGGCTTTTCGTGATGCAAATTTTTCTTTCTCCTAGTTTTCTTTTTAATTTGTGTTATGTAATTTGAGTACTGCCATCTCCTGACTATTGGGATATTTTGACTTAAAAATATGCAAAATCATTTTTGCTTGTTTCGTCTAAAATGTAAAATAGAATTATGTAAATAAGTGATAGAGGAGCAGCTGGATATACGCAACATCGTCAGCTCGATTCCCTCACTCCCTATGCGAACAAGGCACTCGATTTATTTCGGCTCGTTGAATTGATAACAAACTTAACTGGCTAAATAAAAAACAGTGGGCTGACATCAGTTGGTTATTGGAGGTTATTTCATCGAACATTGAACAAATATGAATTAAACGACGCGATTCTTTTCACTCGTAAGTATATTGTGTGCCTGAGGCAAGATTCACTGTGCTTCAATGTCTGATTCCCATGCTTTCACCATGATTTGACGTCATTTTTCGTAACGTTATAAAAACGTCCTTCAATATCTAGCATTATGTGTTTATTCAACTAAGGTGACAGTTCACCTCGATGTCCACCGTAATATCTTAGTTTTATATGTCTCTAAATCTGCTTCCTTAAATTCATCTAGGTATTAATTAAGTAATCAGATTTTCAGCCGTAATTCCAAACTGTAACTCTTTATCGAACATTACTCACAATCGGTAGCCATCAAACCGATAAACATTTATATGATGCGGGTTCGAGTCTCGTTTGAGGCTATGTTAACTGATTGACTCATCATCGTTGAATATAAATTCTAGATATATACATCCTAACGCTATAGTATACAAATAAAACAATTACATATAACATGAAAAGAATATGTCCAACAATCTTCTAGGTGGTCATCTATCTAGAAAAGCTTTCGTATCTCTTGGGATCCAATTTTCAACTTTACCCATTTGTCGTCTTTTCTTATAATACGACTAACCCATCTATACTTCGATTTTTACGTGTTTCTCGGAATCTTCAACGCAAAATATATTTCAGTTGCTTGAATCAGAATTTCTAGCTTAAAAATGTGTTTGTGATTAAATTTGATAAGATTCCGTTTCAGTGTTCTTTGAGTAGTTCTCTAGATCTAGACCTAGATCTCTAGACGTAGTTGAGATATCAACCCACGTTCTGATTTCATATGAGTGAGAGCGTTGTGAGAACCATAAAATCGAGGATATGTTCGAATAATTGAGGATTTGCTACATGATAAACGAAATCACTAAGAAGCATAGAAAATGCGTCTCATGCAATTTCTATCGTCTACATAATTGATCTTTCATTGATCGTTCAGAATTAATGTTTGCAGAGTGATAACTGAAAAGCAAGAGATTGACAGAATCATAAATCGTAATCCAATCCTCCTCCATTCATGAGTTCATCACAAACTGCAATCTCTTTCTAATTATTCAATGTCGTATTCTGTCGCGATATGAACATTATATATAGGAATCTTCTTTCACTACCAATGTCATTTTCATTTCAATCGAATCCGTTCCATCATGCATCACAAAGTAAGCAGTAAACACTTTTGACGAAATTGTGCCATCTCGTCAAACTTTCCACTATAAGATTTCTAAGAATCTGGTCAAAAAAAAAATGCGATTTTCATAAAAGCGTTCTAGTATTTTTATAAAGCACCTTTCCTACTTCGATCGATACATGCCGACAGCACTCCATTCATCTCAACGCTGATGAGTGCTTTTTTCACAGTCGCCAGAGGTGAGAACTGGGAATACGTAACAATTTTAGCAAACTTTTATCAACTATCTGAATGTTGAACAATTTAACCACAATGCACAGACCTTCGCGGAGTCGTGCATGTTCTAATGTTTGGCTTCATCAAGTTTTTTCGTTCTGCACAATAGAATAACTTCCATGAAAAGCTTGTAGATCACATTCAGCAAGAAGACGATTCTATGCTCTGAATATTATTATGATCACAGGCAAATCATCATTTTTGTAGGACTTTCTGCTATATGCCAATCATTTATGAAAAGGATTTCGTTGAGAACCTTTTCATCATAAACGACTTGTTTTTTTCTTCAAATACGATAAGACGAAGAAGGCGTTGATGGAATGCACTACAGAAAAATGGTACTACTAATGTGTCAAAAAGGCACCATCTACTGTACTTGTAAGCGATCTACGTTTGAAGCTTCGTTAAGATATTCTTATGCTAACCGGTACCATTCCTTTTTCACACTGTTATTTTATTTTTGAATGGAATGTGATTTTGACAATTGTACCGTGAGATGTTTTACATTTCTCTTATAATCACCTGGTCAAATTGTTTTGATCTATGGTGTTTTAAAAATCTTATTTGTATATTGCAGTTTCCGACAACGATTTTGTGACAGTATTTTTATTATACATCACTTTTACTTCATAGAGTGAATCTGTGGAATTAATCCATTTCCGTCAGTTGCACTGATTGATAGATAGTAATTAATGATACTAATTTCCTTTTGACGTTGTGGTTGGATAGAGCGTGGGCGTATGGACAAATGAGGTGATAGGATCTCATACGAGTCGACGAATGATTGATGAGTGCGTGTCAAAGTCTACGTCATCGATATTTCATGTAGTGGCCTCTTCTCCTAAGATAACAAGTGTTCCTTTGTCAAGTTTCCGTCCTGTTTTTGGTTTACTATAGAACCACTATCGCCTGAAACTGAAAACGTTCAGCGTCCATGTAATGAGCTCAAAGATCGGCGTCACGGAGGACGGTTATGGCGTGGTATGCACAAAATAAACACTAAGTAGATACCTCTATAGTTTGCCGTTGGCATGATCGCTGAATCCGATCTTGTTGACATTATGTTGAATCCGCGATTGAATAACTTTCTCACCAGCTGCTTTGTTATCCGCTTGTGTAGAGGGCACAGTCCACTACCAGTGCTCAGTGCTCATGTGACTGAGATGGGACTCATTTTGTTAGTTTGACTAGTTTTTGTGCTCATGAGAGACTATACTGTAATTCTGTAGCGCTGTTAGTGTTTCACAAGACACTAGGCATCTTTTTCACTCTAAAGTGGTAAATCCTGATAAATCTTCTCATTTAGCGTGACTGCATTTGGAAATTAAATGTTTTTTTTTCATAAAATCTTTATAAAATTTCAGGTATGAGTCGGCCGGAACAAAAACGTCTTCGCAAAGAATACACCCGTCTGTATCCAAGTGGATTCGTTGGCAAACTGAGAAAAGTTTTTGGCAGATCTGAGAGCATCGATAGAAGAGAAGTGCAGTCAGCGAGAAACGACGAGATGGACCAGCATGTTATTCCATTAGAAAAGTATGCCTTTATTTTATAATGAAATTTTTCTGCAAAAAAAATCACAGGGATGTTAAGTCAATTTTATTCATGTTTTGTTTCTATGTTTCCACATAGAAACTGTTTGTTTTCTTTATATGATATTCTGTTCTCAATTCAATTTAGTACAAATATTTCATCTCGATGAGCCTTTGAAAGATTTTCTATTTTTAAGAAACCATCTGAAATTCTAAAAGATAAATTTTATGTTTAAAATCATGATGTTATTTACATTTTAGAATAACTTTATGTAAAGAGCTTGGTCATGGTGAGTTCGGTTCTGTATGGCAAGCGTCGTGGAAAGGAGGACCGAATGGAGCTGAATCTATGCAGGTTGGTTATTCCTTTTATTCCTACCATAGATGATTGCAGTTTTCTAGAAGTACTCAATTGACGAAGGCGTGTGAATCATAAGACGTCCCAACATAAAAGCACATATGTTAACTTTTCTGCTGTTGTTGTTGTTGTTGTTGTTGAACTAGCGATACAAAATTTTTTTATTCTTTAGGTAGCTGTGAAATGTGTTTCCCCGGACAAACTTATAACCAGCTCCACGGCTTTTCTTCAGGTACGAGTACATCGATTATTTTCTATTCCTTTTTTATGTTTTTTATCTTAATAAGTTTTCCTCAAATTCATAGGAAGCTGCTATTATGACTCGCATGCATCATGAAAATGTGGTCCGTCTTTATGGTGTAGTACTGGATATGAAGAAAGTGATGATGGCAAGTTATTTACTTTTCGATTCGAAACCAATATAATCGACTGGGATTTTATTTACTAATTTGATAAAATATCTTTTTATTAGTGAAACATCTTTCCTAATATTATCACCTTCTTAGTTTCACGCAATTAAAAGTAATGCTGCGTTTTTGCGCGGGCACTTCAAGTCCGCCCTCAGGCAAATCGGCCTTGCATTCTACCCAGGTCAATATATCAGTAGTAGGATAATTTGCAGGCACTGCTTTGCAAGTGATTGGTCATTTCAAATCATTGATTAGACTTATGCAATCAACTTAATAAAATCATGTTGTACGCTTAACATTCAACAACAGAAGCTTACATCTACCTTATAAATGTATATCCCATTGACATCTGAATTTTGTATTTCATTTGTACTTTGCTATATGTCATACATTTCTTCGAAGTGAACATAGCTCAACATTACTCAAAGATGTAATTTTGAACTTTACTCCCATGTTTAATAATTAGGTTCGTTGACCATACACGGCTTTAGGTGTCTGAGTTAGCGACATGTGGATCGTTGTTGGAGTGCCTTCATAAGCCGGCACTTCGTGACTCATTTCCAATTCATGTTCTTTGCGACTATTCCGAACAAATTGCAAAGGTTTTCTTTCTTGAAATCTTTTATAATACTCTCCTACTATTTTTGAGTTTTAATGTGTCTCTATTTTCCCTAAGGGTATGGCTTATTTGGAATCTAAAAGACTTATTCATCGTGACCTCGCTGCTAGAAATGTACTCGTTTTCAGTCCAAAAAAGGTAGGTGCTACATTTTTTTTTTACATCTACATCTGTTTCGAGTTATACTAAAGAAGGTTATTGAGGTAAACTTTGTACACATAATAATCGTTATACGTTGTCGTTCTCTTTTGCCGTAATACATTCACTCAGTTTTGTCCAATGACCTCGTTTTTCGATTTAAGAAATGTAGAAGATCAGTAGATCAAAAAAATAGAGGGTTTTTTGAGAAATATATCTAGAATTAATGTAAAATATTGTTTATGTGTATGTGTTATGATTTTGATGATTCGTTGATAGCACGTTCACATTGTTACGCAAGAATTTTTGATTGGTGTTTATGTTGAAGCCGAAACCATTCACTTTACTCAAACCTCATCCACTAATCTAATTAGAATATTTCAATTTGTGCTATATTGTTTTTTTTATGTCAACTTATTCTGTCAGGCTGTTATTTCATTGATTGAGAAGAATCTCGTATTTTATAATATTCATTAGTGTTAGAATTTAACGATTTGGTCCATCTAACAATTTGATTATTGCTTAAAATATATACATACCTTTGTTGAATAGATCACTGATCGTGGAACCTCAGTCGATACTCTAATTTCCATCTTACAGCTACTGAATAGATCACTAAACGAGGAACCTCAGTCGATACTCTAATTTCCATCTTACAGCTACTGAATAGATCACTAAACGAGGAACCTCAGTCGATACTAGAATTTCCACCTTGTAGCAATTATTGTACTAGAGTACATATTTAGTTGTATAAGATATATTCAAACATCAGTTTGTCACAGTTTGAATAGATCTCAGCTTCTTTTTGCTTTATCATAGTATGTCATTTTTGCTGATGTATCCGCTTAATTTTTGTCCTCATGCATTGTTGAGTTTCCTTATCAATAACATTCTGAGCCACTTCGTTTTTTTTTCGTGGTGGTTTAGAATACGATCACCAACGGTGATAAGATTTTGTTGGCTCAATGTTCTGAGAATAGAAACTCTCCAGAAGATCAGCCACTATTATGCGATGGTGCACCATTTAAATCGTTGGGTTATAAAGTGAATGCTTATCACTAATGACAAAGTTATCATGATAACTTATGTGAAAAACCTTAATCAAAGCAATTCAAAAACTCTTTAGTAGATTTAAATTAGAAAAGGTGGTATCTTTTTCTTGAAAAATTCAAGTATTTGTTTTTTTTCAGGTAAAAATTTCCGATTTTGGATTGTCGAGGTCACTAGGAGTGGGAGAGGATTATTATCGTAGCGAGTTCTCCACTTCATTAAAGTTACCGATAGCTTGGTGTGCACCGGAATGCATCAACTTCCTTAAAGTCGGTTACGATTAATCTAAAGAAAAGTCTATTTCTAACAATTATTTGACTTTTTCAAAATTCAGTCTAGCTAAGTAAATGAGTCAAAGCACAATAGTTTTCCTTTGTTCATTTACTATTTACTTAAAAACATTCTCTCAGTTTACCTCATCGTCGGATGTTTGGTCATTTGGTGTAACGTTGTGGGAGATGTTTTCCTATGGAGAAATGCCCTGGAATGGTAAAACTGGCGCTGAGGTTGTTTTTGGTGTTTGTTAAAAGTAAATAGTAGTAAATGAATTGATTTGTAATAAAATGTGAATGATAAGAGCGCTATGAGGTAATAACTCGGTGTTTTCCAAAATTTGCATGAACATCAAGGATATACCTAGATAGTCAAGGATTTTACGATATACAAAAACAAAATTTAACGATCCTTTCCAATGAACGTTATTCTATGACACCGTCAAACATCTTTTTTGATCTCCGTTGTTGTTCCGTTCAGATGTTGTTGATTATCAAAGAAACACAAAATTGACGATAACACGCTTTGCTTTTCAGTGTTAGAGGTATAGTTTTATGTTTCAGATTCTCCATATCATCGATCAACAACGAGAACATCTTGGTCGTCCAACATTTTGTCCTGAAGACATGTATGCATTGATGGAGGAATGCTGGTGCTACAATCCGACTGAACGGCCTACATTTGCGCAGATTATCACTCAGTTTCCGGAAAGGTAACATTGTTCATTAGCAGACAGGTCTTCGTTTTGAAAAAAGAGGTCTATCTGATTCAAATGCAACTCGCAACTGTATTGAATGAATGACAATATAAGTACATTTTATTTGTATTGGTTGATCTACACATGTTTTATGGATGGTTTTAATTTGCATATTGCATTGGAGCTCAGTGATTTCTTCTTGACGCTTTTGATCTAACGACCATGTTTGACTTCCAGAAAAGTTCAGTCGTAATAAAGAACTTGAGCAATACAGTAAACAATGGTTGAACCACTACCGTGTATCATTTTATAATTTTTGAGTTGATCAACGTTAAAGCTCATCTAAATTTTCTCGACATACAGGTGTTTGAATCAAAACACCTAATATCTCATTAAGTGCTGTAGAGCACAAACTTATGCTATAAACTGTTTGAACTATTTTTGCAAATTCAAAGCGAATCGTATTGGTCAGCATAAACTTCATCCTATTATGAGTACTGCTTCTTGTTACCATAGGATTCCGAAGACATAATGGTACTTATGTCCAAATTGTATTTCGATTTGAGCTTGTGACTCTGTTATTATGTAACAGTGAGGGAACTTGAGGTCATATATATCCCATATTGAGGCTTTGTTAGAAATTTCTATGCAGTACGGCGTTGTATACCAGGAAGCCGCTATATTGGATATTGTAATCATATAAATGAATAGAGGATAGATACACTTATATTTCCTCCCATCCTTTAATCATCCCAGCTTTATATATCACCCGTGTCAAGTTATTAGAATGCTTGAGGGCATTACCTATTAATGAATTGTAAGTTACACTGATGAAAAAAAGCGTTTTCATAAATTAGGTCATTTTTAAAATTTGATATTGCATGGGTAAATTAGTTTAAAGCATTATGGATAGGCAGCTTACCACATGTGGAACGATACAACAATGTATTTGCATTAATTTTTAACACCATCACCTATTTTTATGTAAAACTTAGTATCGCTTTAATATGCTGGAATTTTTTTCTGTGAGAAAGATTGTAAGAGGTAAAATAAATTGAAGAGGATTGATTTTGACCCTTTTGTATATCATCACTAACCAGCTGTATTATTTTGACATTTTGAATCCATCCATCCATTGTCTACCATTTATTGCCTAGAAAAGGTTATCGGTATTACTCACCATAACCCTCACCAAGTATTATGAATGGCTTTGCTATCGCTCATCCGCCAGTCATTCGCCATTCGTTTTGATGGTCGTCGCCATTTCCGGCGGAAATGAGGCATACCGTCTTTGCTCTTTTCTTTATGTCAACGGATCATCATCATCAATGTCTACGGTGTCATCTGTTTTTTCTGTCTCTATCTCTGTCTCTCTGTATCTATCTCTCTCTCGATATCTTCCTCTTAATATCCTTTTTGCTTACAAACAAAAGTAAAAATAAGACTAGGCCGATCCATGTTTTTCATTGTATCCACTTTTTTTTAAAAAACATGATGTTTCAACTGTTTCTGTTTTTGAACTTTCCTGATAAGTCCTCTTAGTAAAAAATACCTAGCAGCATAATGTGTTTTGAAACAAGGTCATATAGAACTATCGGCTTGTATAAATATGGTGGTCGTATCCCTCACGATGCTGAGTTAATCGTGAAACTTGGAGCTTCAGGCAGTGCTTCTCTGTACTCTGGACTTTAAACACTCGCCTGAGATTTGTGATTAACTCGGCATGTTTAGGTATATAAGAACAATACCGTTCTATCTTATCATACTTGATAGAAAATGAATAAAAGTAGCTATGTTAGACTTTACATTTTTCAGGTTACCACAAACAGTTAGAGCTGTTTGTGATTGTCGTGACGCTGCAAACGATCATTTACAATTCAGAAAGGACGATCTCATTTTGGTCATTGATCGAACGTGAGTGATTAGATGAATACTCAATTTCAAAACTATTCCTAGAAATCATACTCGTTCCTCAAGCGTTGCTTCCACAATATCCCAACTAACTTTTCATAGTTTTTTATTCTATTATTCTAAATTCTAACCATTGAATCTGGTTTTTTTCTCGTCATAAAGAAAATGTAATATTGATTAATGGATTTGATATGTATTATAGTCTTAAGCATCTTATCTATTTCATTTATTTTTGGCTTAACCACATTATATAGGAATCCATTTTTTCCTTTAATAGGTGATCAATATTGTGTCTTATCTTGTAGAACTAACCGTGCCGTTTTGTTTTGTAGTCCATCGAGTTATCCTGACGGGTATTACTGGTTTGGTTCACTTCGAAACGGGCGGACTGGTCTGTTCAGACCAGCGGATACGGTAGCTCATTTAGGTAAAAGTTTTTATAATTTTATAATCACAAATTGTTAAAATGATATTTAGACACGATGGACACTTTTTTTTGACCCTTTAATGCTGCAGAAAAACCACATTACTTTTTTGCAATGAGTAGAGTTTTGATTTGATCAAACGTTTCTGTAATTGGTTCTTTCTCAATTCTGATCTATAGATCACATTCAAACACGAAAAGAAAAGAGTTTTATGAAGGAGAGCCATTTAAAAACTTCATATTCTGAATGCTAAAGTACCATTTGAATTAATGCATTTCTACTACAGGTGCTGAAAAGCCATCCAGTGTTGAAGTGATTTCCAGTGGATGCGCAGTGAAAAGTATTGAGAGGAAAGAAAAAGAAGAAAAAAGAATAACAAAAAAGGTCTGTATTTAATACTTATGCAATGCTTAGATCATTTTCAGGACGTGCTACGTAGTCACATAGACGGTTTCAGTCCTACCAAAAGCATGCAGACATTTTACCTCAATAGACTTGATGTTGGTATATGGGGGTGCCAAGGTAATCTGAGAGCAGATCAGAATCGTATTTGATCACTTAGCCGTTCTTTGATGAAGTTAGATGCGTGGTGCAACGTATATAAATCGATCCATGCTAATCATTTAATCATGTTCTTATCAATTTTTTTATGAATTTTGAACTCATGAGAGTCATTTATAGGATATAGATATGAATGAGAAATTATTTAGGATAAAGAACGAGAGCGTGAGAAGCGAAAGGCTTTAATCTCGGAACCAGTTGGGAAAGTTCGGCACACGTGCCATGTTGGTATTGATGGTACTGCGTTTGGTCTTCTACAGGTAGTTAATTATGTATTTATGATCCGTTGTTAAAATTTTCGTTGAAATGTTTTGATCTGTATGATAGGATGAACCTACTGATTCTGGGTACTTGAATAATGTTATGACTTTGATTACAGTAACGATTTATTAAGTTAAAAACATATTGTGGTATAAGAATTCTGTTGATTACTACTTAACTGCCTATCATTAGTGTCATTAGCGTTTAAGCTGGACAAAAAGGAAATAACGTCAAATACTGTGTCACCGTCTCCTGCTCGTACCAACGATGGTATCCCACTTCAGCTTTCAACGTCGTTTTCTCAGGTTCGAAACACCTTTAGCGTTAATGTATCCAGTCGGAATGAATTATCAATTTTTTTTGAACTATTTTTTGCCAAAATTAAACTCTATTGTTTTCAAATTCGAAAATAACACAATTGTAGTGGTCACTCAGGCTTTCGCTAAAAGACAATTTGAACCAAGAGTGTTTTAGATATGCATTGAGCGTAGATCAACATTCTACTCAATAAGTCTCTTAGCTTTTGATCAGTTGTGTTGTTTCGTTTTCTACTGAATTCCAATGATTATTTTATCAGGTTTCAACACCAGTTGTTCTACGAAGTACAGTCGCTCGGGAAGGTGTGGGTGTCCGTGAGACAATGTCGTTAAGAGAAGTGGATACTCTCGTAAATACGAAGGTGATTTCTTAGTCTGCTATAGAATTATTTTTATATCCTCGGTTTCTCAGAAGTTGTCTTTTAGTCAGCAACTTTTGTTTATCACTGTCAACAGACTGAAATATTCAGTCAAGATTGGAATAGTATCGTTTGTTCGCCTTATGAATTCATATCATTTTCATTTTGATTAAGCAGATCATCAAAATCAAAGAAACTTACTTGAAATAATTTAACAAGAATAACAGGAAAAAAATAATATTTATATTCTTTTTCCCCTGAATGAATTATATAATTGATATATCAACATGCGAATCTACTCTGAATTACTGTGATGTCAATGAAGTGCTCAGGATTTGTTAACGTTTCGCGACCTAATGTCACCTCCCGGGTCACGAGCTCCTCTCCAGCCTCCGTCCGCCTCCATGCAGCCGTCATCGCCAAAACGGCATAGTCTGTCGCCTACTGCTCCGCCACTCACGGTATGCAGTTAGTAGCTGTAAATCTATGGGTGTCGGCCATCATTCGATGTATTACATTGCTTAAGCCCATGCCTTTTTCCTCAGCATGCCTTGTTGAGTGAAAACACTCCTATTCCATTTCTTTATGCATTCAACATTCCATCATAGTAATATTCTCCTATATAAATTCTAGTACAAACACACAATGTAACAGTTTTGTTACTCGTTTTGAAGCGGAATTTTCATATACGAGTGGTGCATATAACAAAGCAACGTATTGTAGTAGAAACTGTGCTTTGGTGATTTAGTTGTTTGATCGTTTTATATTTTTGAGTTACATGACCTCAAAAACAAGAGGACGTTGTGTGTTTGTATGATGATTAGACGATGTGAACTAGATCGTTACTTCTTTGTTTTCAATTTAAAGGACTGTGTGGTTACAAATAACAATAAAATTTGTATAATACTTTTTGTACTCGGGTTCACTCAAATTAATCTGACTATCTTTCATTAACAAAAGCTTACATTTGAAAGCGGTTTTATATCATCTAACAATATTTTTGAGGCTGTGAGGATCAAATCTTATTCTTTGTGATTCCTTTGTATTTTATTCGTATTATTTGTCAACCATATAGGAATCGGCTGTGAATTCGATGAATCGTGAAATGCAGGATCAATTCAATGAGCTGTCAACAATGCGTTCTATTTGGCGCACCGGTGCTGTTCCACTGTCGTCACAAAATCGTCTCGACATTAGCACACCAAAAACGAAACCTATTGCGGCCATCTACGCCAGGACTCCTACGTAAGTACAAATGTTGCTGCTCATAATGTAAGCTATAAAATAAAACTGGGAGATGAATTAGAGGTGATGAAACGTATTATATTTTGAACATCACAAATGTTCTGAAGTAGACTATCAGAATTACCATCTTTCAAAAACCTTCCATTCTTTTCTGGATTTTTTAAATATGTCTATTATGTCTTATTTCGTTTCTGACAAATAACCTCACAATTCTTTAGGCAATATTTCATTCCGTGTGTAACGTGCGTTCTCATTTCATTCTATTTCAGTCGTGATGTAAGCAATTCAAGTGCTTCCCATGCACTACCGTGCACTGCTGATACAGTGCTATGTGATGAAGTGGAACATCTTGAACGAGATCTAACAGATTTCTCATTGTCCTCTCTAAACGATCTCATTGATGATACTCGACCTCTTCTATCAGTTGGTAATAGGACGTGCATACCGCCGGAACCAAGCACAAGGTGAGAATGTTTCTAGTTGATGAGAGAAAAGGTTAACACATTGTTCCGATGTGAACTCTTCATTTATTTTTTTTTCTGACTTACAACCTGGTTTATTATATTGTAGCTTACAAGGGATTAAGTGAATAGAATTTGAACATGTCCAGTCATTAAATGCTGAACAACAACGATTATAGAAAAGTCTAGAAGTTACTTTTAGATTATTTGTTACAGAAGTTTTCAAACATGCTCACTTTTCAAATTTCGCTGAAATAGGAAACATGGTTGCAATAAATAACTACAACTATGTTAAATGGATAGCTAAATATTATAAAAAAACGTTTAACCCAGTTAATGTCTTTGAACTGGTGGTCAAATAACCTTTAACGTTATTTTTTGAGCATGATCTTTTTAACATACTGAGTGATTGGGGGACTCAGTGGCTCGGTGGTGGAGGTGCCCTAGTGACGACACGTCGGTCCGACTCAGTTTGTAGTCGCCTCCAAACCTACCATCCCGTTATCCCTTTGGATTCGGTGGATTGTTACCAGAGAAATTTTTGTAAGGTAAACAGCACTAACTTGATGAGGAGTGGTCAACTTCAGTCTCTGTATAGACCAGGCTCACATTCAATTACCTCCACGATATCACGTTAAACACAAATGCGTAAGTGCATTCCTGTATAGAGATTGGTCAGCGCCAAAACTTATCCTATCTTTATTGTCACAAATCATATTCGTCTTTAACGTTTCGGTTTCTATATGAATTCCTTTGCATTTCAGTATTCCTTTGTCGTCAACACCTTCTCCGAACACAGTTCGATTAATGACACCAGATGAATTACATCGATGGCGTGACAAAGAGGTAACCAATGTGTCTTCATGGTGGTTTTATGTCGTCATAATTCGTTGCTCGTTCATTGGAAACTCATTGGAGCATTAAGGGAAAATTTAATACGTTGAAATCGTGGTAATTGATTTTCTGTACTGTACTGTACGCACAATTTTTAAACACTATAAATTGTTAAGGAAAATGTTATTCTATGCATAGTCTATTTGTCAAAAGTTCACGTCACTCCATTCATAGATCACGTTGGAAAGTTGTTCTGTTAGAAATCGTTCAGAAAATTTTCACAACGTTGATCATTTATCGTCTAAATAGGGTGGTGCTATTTAATTTCTAGTAGTCCTACTTAGTTGCTTACTATTTCTGTAGTGGTGTTGTTTACTCTTAGTAGAATACATCCGCTATTAAATACACAATTTGTAAACAGTAACAGACTATCATTGATGAGAGCAAATAGCAAACAAAAATCTCATTACACTTTCTCAAAACGTCATCAACACAACATTTTGTCTTAAATTTTTATTTATTTCCTCAGATCTTGAGCATATTCTTAAGTTATGAACTCAATCTTTTTTCTGTTATCTAAAATAGAAATAGAATAGAAATTTAAATTAAACTATTGAGTTTATATAAACGTAGATGTTATGGGTATTGAAAGATTTAATCTAATGATGAGTCAAGGTGGTCAGTGTAGACCATCATTTCGTATGATTGTAATGAGTTTTTGACGCAGACTCATTGCCATATCTAGGTAATGTATGTTGCTACGTACAAATGAGGTTAGATTGATGAGATATTTCAGACTCGTGAACACAAAAAAGCTCAATCACACTTGAGTAGTTCGCGTCGTAAGGAATTATTGCCAGAAGGTCCTATTGTTGACGAAAAATCATTCAGGTCAATTAATCAATATGTTGTTGTGTTATTTTTTCTTTGTTCATAGGCGACTTCATAATGGAAAATACTCGTTTATAACTTGTTTTATTTCTTTTTGTGTAAAATTAATTCTATATATTAAAATGCTTTGATTTTATCATTTATAGTGCCAGCTTAGCAGCTCGTCAATCAAGGCAAACACCACCAGATTGGACACCTGAAGCTCAGGATGCGTACAAATTTCTTGTAGAGTGTGGAAGAGACTTAACAAACACACCGTCTCCAATCCCATCTCCTACTTCAGATCAATTGGTTTGTGATATTTTTTGTAGTTATCGATCAAATCTGTTTGACTTGTGTGTGTGTGTGTGTGTGTTTGTAAGAAACTGAATTTGTAATGCGATTGTACCCCTGTTTCTGGGTTACTACAATTTTTTGTCGTCAATTTCGACCATTGATTGGTTTTCTCTGTTGTTCGAATGTGATTGGATTGAAATCACTCTGAACGTTAAATAACAACATTCGCAGAGTGTTTCAGTCTTATTAGTAACTCAACTAACTCATTTTAGTCTCACGAGTACTTTGTTTTTAGAAACGAATTACGGTTATTGAGAGAAAGCCAGTTTCACCAGCACCACCTAGACCAGCAACACCTCCTCAAGTTAAAAATGTTAATGGAAGTACTGAAGACGTGACAAGTTACTCACCTCAGAAGCGAGTACATATCATAGAGACAAAATTATTGAACACCACAGCAGAAAAGGTAATAATTCTGAAGGTCGTCTTACTTTCTTACTCGATATTACATCTCAAATTGAGCTTACATTAATTTCATCCAGTTACTTACATCCTTGAATTCGCAAATGAAATCAATTGGAAAATTTGAAAATTACAGCGTTTGGAGCACGGGTAATTTAACCGAGACATATTAATTTTTTTTCATTCTGGAATTTTTCTTGGTATTATTAACATGAATAAGTTATATGATTACTGTACATAATGTCGTCCCTCATGAGGTGCAGCATTGACCAATTTTTCATATCATTAAACGGTATGAAGCCTTCCGATGTTTACCATTTACCTTTGTATTCTTTAGTATGCAAAACTGTGACTGATAACTCTTAATATTTCAGGATTTAGATCGAAATCTACCAGGTCTTCCGCCTAAATATCAGACCGATCAAAAACCACCACCTGGACGACCACCGAAAATGCGAAATGTATGTTTTTTCTATTGTGATTGCAGTTGTACCTCTCATACATAAAATTTTTATAGTTTTTTTTTCATTATGATCAGTTCTATCTGAACCCATTTCACTTGTAATCGTTATGTTTTATAGTCACCTGTTTTTAAAAGCTTACAGATACCTGTTGTTATGGATCATCGCTCTGTGAATTACGATAATCTTAATGGAATTGGTGCTGGACGAATGGCGCCACCTCCTGTACCTCCTAAGCCAAAAACAGTGTAAGTTTATGTCATTGGCTCTAAAGACTAGTTTCATCCGATTATTATCTGTTTTCACGTTCTTCATTCAATACATCGATCCCCATATTGTGTTAAATTTGTTCTTTCAATCACAATTATTCAAATCATACAACATTATTCAGTGCAACTCGTCCGGAATTGTTGTCTCCGCCTCCAGAAGCGGCCGCTGATTTGCCAGTGCAAGTGGAATCACCAGTTTTTGCAGCACCATTAGGTCATAGTAGTTTATTCAGTAGTGCAATAAAAGAGGAAGTTATAAAATTTTAGCTATACAGGATCATATTTAATGTTATTAGTTAACGCATGTATTTATTGATTTCCTTTTCTGTTCTATTCAACTTCGTCTTATGAAATTATATATGGGAAAATAAGTCATCTCTACTAGAAGTGACAAATATCACATTTAATTGCGTCTATTTTTTTTCCTCATCGAATGTTGTATTAATTTCGTATTCGATGTAAATCGTTTAAAGAGTCTCGGGAGTGAACGAATGCAGTCAGTCCCTCATCGGACTTTTAAGTAGACATCATGCACTCGTAAAATTTGCTTTGTTTACGGTTATTATTGTTTTTTGTATAGTAGTAGTTCATTGACGAACCGAATAAGTGCTCAATTTATGTGTGATTCATGGCCTGATATCAATTTCGACGCCATCATTTCATCTTGCCTTATTATTGTTTCGTTGTTTTTGTTTTTCTTTTCTTTTGTTTTTCTTTTTGCATTTCTTATACGATATTCGACTAGTTCTTACTTAACTAATTATGACGCTCTAAAGTGAATAGAAAGATAAATGAGGCGTCAGTTCCTAACCGACATGTTCCTCACGATTTCTTCATCATAATAAATTCGAGTCTTCAAAATTTGTGGTCACATTTTGAGGTCATAACATATGCTATACATCAACACCAGTATTTTGTAACATATGGAAATTTGTTATAATATGAGGTAGAAGTGCTCACCATTCACGAAAGAAGTTGAACTGAAACCGCACATGATCACACCCTATACGATCACAATACTATTGAATATTTGTTAGAGTTCAAATATAGCATTTCGCCATAAACTCCTAATGAGTTCATAGTTGAAAATGAGTAAGAGAAGAGGGATTTCAAACTTCTAGTACTTTGTACAAATGAGTTACCTGTCGTATTGCTGTCATGTTATGTTTAATGGAGGTATAACGATTGTTGCGGTAAAATGTGAAGCAATTAAAGTAATATTAAGCTAACCATTTCCTCATACCGTATACCATGTTCCACTAGTTTTCCTCAATTTCTGTCTTATGCATACATGTAATTTTATCCAGACACGATAACCTACAAAGCCTACGCAGCCATACTGGCTCGGTTTCAAGCGATACATTGTTATTATGTAGTGAGCAATTTGTTTATTTTTTTTTTCATCATGTTTATTTGTTTACTACAATATTTTCTAAAGCAGAACGTGATATTGATCGTGAAAATGAGTGATTTTGTCGAGGTATTTTTAAAACAGCATTAGGAAAACATGAAAATTAAAGACATTTATTACTAAAAAACATTCATGAAATGATCTACGAAATGACAAAATGCTTTATAATAAAAGGATTCTTCTCCACAATATGGTGACCTATTGTTTTCACTCAATTGCCTCTATTTTGACTCATTTCGTTAGCACCTCATGAATAATTTCCATTATTATCAATATATTTATGTCAGCTACTCGATTTCTTTTTTTTTGGTTTATTCTTCTTTTCGTATTAGTTAGTAAATAGCTTTATGTCGATGCTTCTATTAAGCTTAATGATTTTAAAATGTAAGAAAATCTATAACGATGTGCCCACATCATGCAAACGGAGGATTCTTAGTAGATCAAAAAATATTGGGTAGTTTTCGCTGAGGCATTTTGAAACACATCAATATTTATGATGACATAAAAAAATACTATCGGAATGGGATAATTAGGTTGATGAAATTTATTTGAAACTACCGTAGACTTTGAAGCTTCCCAGCTTCATATAAAAAGAGGTATCTGACATATTGAGGTTGGATGAGATCAGATAATCATAAAAGTAGCGTTATGATTAGGTCAATTTGAAGGTGATTACGGTCACAAGCATCAGATTTGTTTGTAACAAAACTTTTATACATCACTTTTAAAAACCTCAATTTGAGTTACCTCATGGAAGTCATATATGGTCATTTGGATGAATGTCGATGCGTTGAGGATTATCCTCTTACCACAGTAAATTGGACAGGGTTATAGTGAATTGAGACAAGGTTTACAGAAATAAGTAAACAAGTTGTAATGATGATTCCACAGCGTTGAATCACATGATTGACAACAAACGAGTATCGTTTGTCATAAATATTACTGAGGCTCTAACTGTGGTAGCTAACTCAAAACCGTGAGTTATTAAATAATAAATAATTTCAACGATTATTCTGCTTTTGAAAACGAAACATGTCAGGGTTTAAAAGTAAATGAATCATTCTTTAGTTTACCTACCCTTAATATTGTCATAATTATTACTGCGTACATTTTTCAGTTATAACTTTCTATATATCTTAGTAAACGTGAGTTTTTCGTATGAATAGTATACATATTGATTGATTTGCTAGCATGTATCGACCTCACCGTATCGATCGAAATACTGTATTGAATTGTGACTGGTGAATTTTAACAAGAGGCTCGTTTGGTTCATTGAATTTCATCGTCGATTATGTCAGAATAGATTTTTGATGATTAATATTTATAAATATATGTTAATTAAATTGATTAGTAGCAGAAAATGATTAATAAGAAGTTATATTCATATATATTACACATAGGAAATCTATGAATCGTATTTATTCTCACAATAAGCTTTTACCTCAAAATGAGTGGTATTTCCTGAACGTCCTTGGTAATATTCTATAAAATGCAAAGGAATTTGTCATCGTCATCGTGTTGGAAGAATTCTGAATCATTACGTTGTGTTCCGTTTTTTTTTTCTTTCATTGTTATATCAAAGTATGATGACGAATTCTACTTAAGGAAGGTATTTGCCATGACATTTTTTGAGTCAAGTTGAGATCAAATCGATTTATTTTTCTCAGTTATTGGTTGAGGCTTATTGTTTGCTTATTGCGATGAAGCAATCTCTAGTTATTTTTGAGGCATTGAATACGAATACACTTTTATGAATAATGAGGACGTCTCGAAATGACGAGGCGAAGTTGATCTGGCAACCAAACACTACTTAATTTTGGACGAAATCCACATAACTTTTCTATGGCACCATCAATCCACTCGTTTCAAAACGATACGCGTCACACCCTCACCTCTTAAGTTACTGTGAGGCGCGATAACCACCCACTTACAATCAGGCACTTTTTCAGCGCGACTCGTCGCACCTCTCGACAAAATTTCGAATACTTTACTCTCCTGTCCCTTGTCGGCCTGACCATATCGATAACGCGTCGTATTCGAAACGAGTTTGCATGTCTTATAGCATACGAATATTTTAATAGCAACTCTATGTGGATTTTATATTTGGTATTCTATTTGAAACGTGTTTTTTTTTCAATGTGCATTGATTTTCTTTAGCTTTTAATATGAGTAATGTGAAGTCAAAAACCGTTCATGTAATGAACCTAACTTTGCAGAGCTTTTTCACCTCGATTCGCCTGGAAACATAACTCGAATTTTGAGTTCATAATACTTGTTATTGTTATTGAATATTTTTATGTTAATGAGTATTTATTGCTAAGCACAAAAAAAAATCACATGTTTTTCCTCTTCAACTCGTTTCTATTATGTCCTTCTTGGTTTCAACAGAAACACTACTAATTTGGAGAACTAAAAGATCTAATGATTCTGAAAGAGTAGTAAACAAAAAATAACTACATAATACCTTAATAGTTGAGGTTTTAATTCAAATACTATAACTCAAATATAAATACAGTATTGATTCCAGTAAACATTGAAGTAGAGATAAAGCACGGTTATTAAATCATTACGAATTAAAGATTGACTTACCTCAACTGGACGTACCTACCTCTAATCAGTGTTCTTTAATCTTTCAGATGTATTTTTAGCAAAAGAAAAATAGCACTGAAAAAAGTATAAAACTTGTTTATGCAAGTCGAGCGAACCAACCAGATACTTGGCGGTAACCACTGCCGAGCCTTAACCACTGCGCTTCACTCTTCTATATAATAAAATATTAAGACATATAAATGAAACCATTGGTATTTTTCTCCTTTTCATGACACCATTCTTCTTACTGAACAAGCTTAAAACTTGCAGCGATTTGTTATTACTGGTGAGATCCCAAGTAGATTCACGAGATCCTATAACAATTCCTATTAGTTTTTTATTGAGGGATGACTATTTGATTGAGTAATTTTTAGAGGACTCTCAAAATAATAGCTTGTATCCGTAGTCATCGTTTTTCATTGCATCGTTAAGTAATCATTGAAGAAATTCCGTTCCAGTCACTCATTTGAGATAGCAAATTTATTCCATTGAAATGAATACAAAAATACCTCATTTTTTATATGAAACGCTAAACATCCGTCACAAAAAAAAATGATTCTACTAAACCAAACGGTAAGTTATTGTTAAATATAAAGGAAAAGTTTTTTAGACCTCTGAAATAAAAAAATTAATTGTCCTTCTAGCATTCATAAAACAAAAAATGACTCGTTTCCTCATAAGTGCGTTAACCTACTGCAATCAGAGCGAGGACGAATAGATCTAATCTTCCTCTGTTTTTATAATTTTGTTTAGAAAAAAAAAACATTCGGCACATCTTTGATAAAAATGTAGTTGACGAATGCAAATGGTACGAATACGAGAGGAGTACTTAGTGAAAGAAGCTTCTTTCGAATTTGAAGGAGCTGAATTTATGATGAGGTATTGACTATTAAGCCTTTAAAATGAAGTCAGTCATTAAATGAGAAGTCGAGGTTATCACACTCCTGATCCGTACCTCTCGACTTACACTTGTGCTTACTACTATACGGTTGAGAGGCGGAAAAATTGCTGCTACTTCAAGCACCACATGATCTTCTCAAGCTGTTAAGACGATGCTTCCTCAAATATGCTAAGAGCTTACAGTATCAAGCTGGATGTTACATATCTGAATTACTTCTAATTATCATACAGATAAATATGCAGAGCAATTACACATTCTAAGCGAGTGCGAAAACGAGGTCCGTTAATGTTATAGATCATGATTATTTTCTATAGAAAAGTGGATAACCGTGTATTGCACGGTCAACCATTTCAGTACGATAAGGTAATCAATCAATAAGTGAATGTTAAGTTTATATAATTGTTTAGAGCCTCTCACCATTATAGAACTCCTAAGGCTCTTAAGAATTCTGATTATCGATAAACTTATGTAATCATTCTTTTATCGAATATTTGCCTCTGAAATGTCGTCAGGCGTTTTCAGTTTCTTTGAATTCCATAACTGAAATGAATTTCGTTCTGATGTTCTTTATGTCTACTCAATAGAATAATACTGTGTCATGGATCATCGATCAATACGTATTATTTTCATTTGTGAACTTATTTCACTTACTCTACTTCATAACTGTTATAGCTTTGAGGTTTTTCAAGTCTCATATGCACATTCAAATGTAAATGGATCATCGAGAGGTTTATCTTTTTGTGATCAACCAGTAGTATTTCACGGTGTGGTTAAAATTATTAGCATAACCGGTTACGTTCTGAACGATTAATGAAAATTCCTATATTATTACTGGTTCAATCTAGCAAATTTATTATTCAAACAAAACGTTCATTTTACATTCCAGTTCAATCGAATTCAAATACATAGCCACATATTTTTATTGATTTGTTTATTTGTATTTGAAACACAGTGGCGCAGTGGTGGAGGTGCTACGACAACACGTCGACTTACCGGGCCTGGGGCGAACTGATGATTCGGACCTGTATGTCTCTCTATAGCACCTCCATCACTGCGCTCAATTTTTTCATAGTATACGGTAATCAATATATTGAGGTAGACGTTTTTTTTTCCTATTTTATAATAAAATATAACACTCACACTCGACATCTTGAATCTTTCAATGGATTTTTTTCCATGATGATAAACAATACGAAAGAAGGATGAGTGGCGAAGAATTTTTGAATTCGATTCTCTACTTTTTTTAATAATAATAATATTAATTATTAATATTAATATCATGACTAAAGTAAATTTGAACTTGTAGAATTGTTAGGTAGATTTTGGATTGATGCCAAACTATAAAAATGAACTGACAAGGTCGAATGGCTAATAATTATACATGACCTGACCTCGTATCTGAGGTTAACTCATTCATCCAAAACTAATCACTTATAATTCCATCGCTTTGAAATCAAGCGAACACAAATCTTCCGAGTATCAATCAAGTTTTTTGTTTTCGTTTGAGCACGCAATCAATATCGATTTTCAAGTGAATTGATTTTTCGTGAAATTTCTAGGAATGCTCTAATCGATAAAGTATTATTTGTAAATAATAACTGCATATTTAAAATAAGTCTCTAAACAACAAGCTTTCATGAAATCAATATCTTCTCAGTAACTATTGTCATACTGTAAATTTTTCACATATTGATTGAGTATACTGTAGATTTTTGATATATTGATCGAGTGTACTGTAGAATTGCTACGTTTAGGTTATCGTAATTTTAACAATATGACAAATTTCTATATCGATTATATATATATTTTTAAACAGAATAAATAAATAATAATATTTATTATTGTTGGAATTTTGTTGAATTTATGATTTTTCATCATTGAATGATTAATGCATTATTCATACGATAGGAATTTTTTTAGAAACATCCAGTAAAGGACTTTTTGCCTCTTAGAAGCTTATCAATCAATTTATATTTTAGGTATATTGGCTTTAGTAGTATATCAATTTGATCTATATTATCGATTGAATTCCTAAAAGAGTCTTCTGAACTCAATATTAGTAAAAGTGCTCTCGTTGGTTAAATTTGGTCTTATTGAACCCACAGGAAAGTAAATGTTCTTAATCAAATCTTCTACTAGTTTTTCTATATAGTCGTCAAACCTCATTACTGAGTCCAAGTGACTCCTATATTCGAAAAAATCACGCAATATATTCAATGTTTCTCTCTTCCTCATAACAAGAAGTCGACCGTTGAAACTCGTTTGAATTCGAAATACAAAGCTACCGACAGATTCAGTGAAGCAAAGAATTTTTCGGCACTCATCCAAAGCCCGTTCATCTACTGACGTCTTTATTTCTAAGACCTGTTGTCACAATGATGACGCCGATGAGGATTTTTAAGAAAATAAAACAAATTTTGATAAAACAGAATTAAACAACCTCAAAAAAAGGATTAAATACTATCATTACTATTGATCAATCGTATCTTCCATAAAGATGTCACTCGTTTGGATCTACTTTGAATGCCTTTGACCTTAACGGTTATTTTGAGCTGGGAATTTTCAACCTATTAAAAATACATTTATTACAGTAATTTTTTTAATAGACAGTCAAACTATACTATTGCTTATACATAGTACCTCTAATGTTGCTGAGTTGGTCGCAAAACTTGGAACCTCGGCGGGACTCGAACCCGGACCTATCCGCTCAACTCAGCACCATTAGAGGTATTATAACATCATTATAAAATAAAAATATTATGATGATTGAATACTATCCTAATGATCTATTCCTAACAATGTCTCATCTTGCATGAAAGTCGTTACCTCCATTTTTTGCTCTCTTAAACGAAACTTTGATCTACCTAATCTTTGATCTCATCATTTTGAGTTGAGATTTCCTCTATAAATTTACTATTCTCCTAGTTTTATTCTAATTGTTTATTTTAAATCGTGAACAATCGAAAACAAGAAGTACTTCTTCTTAAGGGAATACAAGCAGTACGATAAAATAATTATGCATAATTTTTCACCTATTCTTTCTCTTCACTGTGATTTTCCCATTATTTTTTTTTGAATGCGGTCAAGTTGAAAAAAAAAAACTATGTGTTTTTATTTTATTTTATGTGTGTTTTAAAATGATTTTTATTGGAAACGGTAAGAGTATGTTGTAGTTCATACGAAACAAACTAGAAGTATGATAGATCAAAAAGCTAAATAGCCTAATCGATTGTGTAGATCAAGACTAGAAAAAATGAAAAAAATATTACATAAATTTGTCTGCTAATAAAATTCCGAATTTTTATCACGTCCTATTTGATTACAAATAATAAATATTGAATCAATACGTCTATATAAATTCTTTTTTTTTTGACTTATCATCGAAATATATTCGAATAAATTTGTTATGTTTCAAAACAAATATGTTTTATTTTGTTGTTTTTGTTAAATATTTAAAATTATGACGTCATTATGATCTATGTTTTCAACGTGAGATCAAAACTCACCGCTGTTTTCAATACTTCGTCCATTTCTAAATGACGTCATTTTTTCATACAATTATATTATTTCAAATAATTAGAATGTTCTTAGAAATTTCTCATATGTTTACTTATTATTTTCTTCATTATTTTTTTCATCTCTTTCATGTAACCTCAGCGCTATACTGTAGTATTATTTATTGAGATTTTTTCTTTATAAATAATATTAAAAATAAATTTAGAATAATATAAAAAAATAACATTTGAAGTAAAATTTTGACTAGATTTGTTTATATTATTATCTTTATTTATATAATTTTAAGCAAAAGTACATCCGGTCATCGATATTGATTGTTTCTTGACCATATTTTATTTCTAGAAGTTTCATCACCATTTTTCGTTTCATGTAACTTAGATCAACATCAAATCGATTATATCGTAGATCAAAGTTTTTACTTTTACTAATGTTATTTTATTTATTATTAATTGTGAAATCCATAGATTAAAGAGTAAAATCGTCTTACATATATATACAATACGACCGCTATCGTAATCGCTGACTCAGAAGATACGGTAATTTGATCGACCGTTTACCATATTGCTATAGAAAAAACAAATCGATAAGATTTTGTATACCTTCATCAAAGTTATTCTAATGTTCGATCTTATGAGGTTCATTTGACCCTTACTGACAAAAGTGTAAACCTCAACGTTCTGATGTTGTACGAATATATTTTATCGTCGAATAATTAATCACTATAGAATGGGTTATTTATATTGGCTCTTGTCCATTGATCCTTAACCTTCAGCAGTGTCAATTTTATAATATTGATGCAGTATAGATTGTATGTTACCTCCTTATTGTTTTTCCTCACCATATTACTCAATGATGAATACAGTATGATCCGTTACTGTTAGATATGAAAATAAAAACATGTAAATGACCTCGCAGTGTTAGTTCTATTGATTTTTTGATTTTCTTTAAGTTTTATGCATAACTGTAATGTCGAAATTTCTAGAAAATCAATATACTACCATGAGATCTAAAATTAACAATAAATAAATAAATAAATAAATAAATAAATAAATATATTACTTTTAATATTAAAGTTAATTTAATT
>KN716251.1:146926-169684 GCA_000816705.1 Dictyocaulus viviparus | reverse complement strand
CTAACATTCTCAATGAGATTAATTTGATTGAATTTGAGCCATACAACTGCAATGCTTACTAATTACGAGATTTTCTTCAAATTAGCCATTAATGAGGAGCAATT
The DNA here is from genome assembly GCA_000816705.1 of Dictyocaulus viviparus. Classification (NCBI taxonomy): domain Eukaryota; kingdom Metazoa; phylum Nematoda; class Chromadorea; order Rhabditida; family Metastrongylidae; genus Dictyocaulus; species Dictyocaulus viviparus. The sequence continues at coordinate 169,580 of KN716251.1, read as the reverse complement.
AATGAGGAACGAGAAATTGAGGAATTGAGAAAATTGAAAAAATTAATACGGTGATACATTGAGACATGAAAAATCTGGTAGCTAAAAAATTTTAAGAAGAAGAAGTAAGAAATTCAAGAATAAATAAGAAGAAAAATAGTATAGTGCGGTGAATAACGATAATGAAGAAAGATGATTTTTAAACAGTAAGATATGGAAAACAGATGAGGAAAAGCCGATGACCTCAAATTAAAAACAGATTTCACCTTTATCGAAGAAAAAACTAAGGAGGCGGAGCCATTAAGCTTAGTATTTTTACATACACATGGTTCTTACAGTACGCCCTTGCCAGCTGAGTGAAAAGAAAAAACCCCATAATATTTGTTGAACGTGAAATTATGTAGGATAAATATAAATAGGTATCAATAAAATTAGTAAATATAGGGAATGATCTATAAAGCATATTATTTTAACTAATCAATATCAATCAATATATATCAAATGAATGCAGATATTTACTGTAGTTTGTCTTCACCAGTATGATAATCATTTTAGTTTTTGTTCGATTATTCAAACAGATGTTCAACGATAGACGATGATTCATTCACATTAACAAACTTGACCGCATATTTTCTTTATGACTAATACTTAAGTTTATTGTTGTAATGTTGAATAAATTTCTTGGATTTTTGTTTTTTGAACTCAACTGGTTATATTTGTGACTTGTTGTTTTTCTGAGGTAAACATATGTGTATATAAGACGTTGAGTGATAAATAACTTATCTAACTTATAACTCGTAACTTATAGCGATCTCGTATTATTATTTGTGTTATTGTTTGTCAACAACTGAAACGATTTTCAGTAGCAACAACTTGCACTATCGATTGTTAATTCCATCGTACTTTGTTTTAAAGGAATCATTCTATATGATCTTACAGTACACTGCTGAACTTTTACTGTTGCAAAATAAAAAAAAAATAAAGAGCGATATGATAAATATTGCTGTTGCGAAAAATTTCAGTGATTTTACAACGATATATTCGTCAAATTCATTGTAAAAATAAAACTTTTTGTTTAATATGTTGTAAAAATAAGATTTTTCGTCTAATTCATTGTAAAAACAAGACGTTTTTTTTGTGTAAATTGTCGTCAAATGGTCGGTTTGAGACGATATATTTGTTACGTACTTAATAAGTTGTTACACAATTTATTGATGACTAGAAGGAAGAGTCGTCAAGAAGTTGTCTGTTACAATGTTTACCTATCGCCGATCATCGTTATGAAGTGATGTAGACCAATGTATCAACGTCTTCAACTCCTCATTCATTCAACTTGTTTCGATTGAGGGAAAATCTCTTTCTAGGAAATATGAAGTTTTGATTGAGGAAAAATCTTTTTATGACTCATATATTCTCATTATCTTAACCATTTCTTATCTTCATTTCTACTCCTTTTCCTTTTATTGAGAACATATCTAATTAGTTAGTCTTCGATAGTTCTTTGACATCATTTTGTTTACATGAAAATTTATTCTATACTAGAATACCGCGTGAATATAATAGTAGGTTTAGAAAATTTTATCAGAACCTTCAGTTGACAAACAAGTTGATAAGATCAATCCGTTTCACGGCATTCGCTTGTTTCTTGTTCGAGGTAATATCGTGGAGATGGTTGAATGTGAGCCTCCTCTATAGAGTGACTTGAGTTAAGCACTCATCACCTTTCACTATTGTTTATCTTACCCAAATTTTTCTGTTAACCCTCTATCGAACTCAAAGGGACGGTGGGCTCAATGAGCTTCGAAGCGGCTACGACCTTACTCGTACCTACGTGTCACTGGAAGAAATACGACTATAAATCATAGGTTACTTTATCCACTGCTTCTAAAGAGGATGGTAGAGGATGTGGACACTCGTCGCAATCTAAGCTGCTTCGTCCATGAATTCTGCTCTTCTCACTTTGAAATCCTCTGCAGTTCTCCGCAAGAGAATGCTCTGATTTAATCTCACATTTAATTTGATGTTGTAGCGTAAAAATCGTCGAATTTCACAATGGACCACGCCTTTTTCAAACTGAAAAATTAAGTTCAGGCTTATATCTGTCAATGAGTATCGATCTTCACAACGAGGTTCGAAAAAACCAGAACTAGAAGCTTTTCCATATCTCCTCATCTAACGTTGCTGTATCGAGGCTTTATACGGCTAGTGTCACTAATTACCTTACAAAGCTCTCATAGGCGCTAGACATTATATTCATCAGAAGTTTGTCGATTTGTCTCAAAGTGAGCGGCATGAGGCCAATACTTATTCGAAGCCTCAACTGATTTCCTCATGTACTTCGCAGCAGCTCGATTGGTAGGCTTTTCATTCATTGGATATGCAGTGCTCATATCCGATTCACCGTCTCCGACTGTAATATTTGTAGTGTAGGAATACCAAGTGTACATAAACATAGCCTTTTTCTTTTTATCAATATCAGTATTTCTTGTAAAAAGGTTGGACTGTATCGTTCCCTAGTGCTTATGTCGTGTACCTCTATTAACTCACCTGTATATTTTGAACTTAGAGCACTTATCGTAAATCAGCACTTATGGTTTTTCGAAGACGTCTGCATCCGAAAATGAATCTTCAAGTCGTTTCTCACAAAGTAAAGTATTTGTCTAAAATTTACAAGTTTGAGGTAGCATCTTCTTAGAAGGAAATATTGCGGGTATCAATAGCCTAATTCATCATCTATAAGAATAATATTGATAAAAGCGTAGTAGGTATCGCTTGAATTAAGAAAGGGATTTTCGCAAGTACAAAGATCATTGTACCTTATATGGTCGGTGGAAATAACGGCACGTCGTACGTAACAACTAAAGAATTTTAATATAAATACAGAAGAGTAGAGGTTGATGGAGTTTTGGAGGATTTTGGAATTCAATGCATTGATTCCTTTTTTGAGTATGCTGCATCAGATTGGGTGATTGATCAAAGCATAACATAATGACTGAGTTATCCTAGCATGAGGTTTATAATGTGGTTGTTACAAGTTCACTTGACACGCGATTCTGGTTTGTATTCCGTCGCAACCTCATTTTTCTTTCATTTCCTGAGAAATTTTATCTTTGAACGTAATGACATTTATTGCCGTTTTGAGTGCTTTCAATTTTAGATGATACGGATTCAAATTTACCTCATTTTTTCTCTGATCAGTTGTGCTTTTGCATCACTAGCCTTCTACAATGCAAAGGTGTGTAAGTGTTTACGCCATTGCTGTATTTATCTCTATAGTGTTCGAATTATCAGTTGAGGAGTTTTAAGGCTGGTGATCGAGTTGTTCTTGATCTTGGGAAAGATGTTCAGACTTGGATGCGTGTGCGAGACAGCGATATTGAAGAATTTATAAAGTACTGTAAAGTGGGTGATAAAGAACCACGCTGTTTTGGTTTCGTTACAGAGGTAGGAATATTCTATAAATCTTTAGGGAACTGCATACCTCATAGTGAACTTAGGTGGATTAGCTTCAGATAAATCAATTGATATGCTTCGTAGAACTTCTATCCTATTCGAGGATATCGTTCTTCTATTAGTTCTTCATTAATTTTTCTTTTAAGGCTGGTAAGCCAACGACGCCCAAATCTAATGCACGTGTTGACAAGGACGGTAAATTAATAATCGACCCAGTAAAACTATCAGATGCTGGCACATACTCATCTCCTGACCAGAAACCTATTTTGGTTAGTTTATTGAATGTTCTATGTAAGCTTGTTTTAAAGCCTTGAAATATATCGCTACTGTATGACGAAAGTAGCTCGAGTCGTCCTCGAATATACGAAAGAGACGAAAGTAACTCGGATATAAAGTTTAGTCCAACTCATTTAATTAGGAGTCAAATGAATACCAACTAAGTGCTTGACTACCCCATATTTAGAACTATGTATTTTTTCGGATATTCTACTTCAACGTGAATGATATTCAGCTATTTGAGTTAATTATTCCCTTATTTTCCTTCGAAATGAGTCACATATCACATACTCAATGAAAACTTGTCAAAAGCTGTAGCGTCACAATTGTTGCTAAAGTTATTGAATGTTCTATGCAATTCAGAAAACATTTAAGTATTTAGATGAACATAATATATTGGACATTGTTTGTTTTGTTTACACCTTCGGGTCTAGAAAGCCTGCCATTCTTCGAGGTGGAGGTACATTGGAACCAGGGAAACATAGGAAGATGAGGTGACTGAATGCGGTTTAGCCCGGTACAAGGCAGAAAGTGCGCTGATTTTATAGAGGTTGCTCATCTGGACCGATTATATGGAGCTGAATCGCATTCAGTCACCTTCACAATAGTATGACGTAGAAGACGAATTCTTAGACTCATTCCAGAAACAATAATCACATTGAGCTTAACGTACCTTGTATAGAACAAACATGACAATTTCGAAAGGGAATTCTCATGAAAAGCTCTTCAGATTCTATTCTTTGTTAGAACATTTCTTGTTTCATTCACCTCGAAGCATAAAGGATCTGTTTAAATAACTATTTTTATTTCAGAAAAAGAATCGTAATGGAGGCGTTTCGGCGGTCCTCAACACTCAAATTACTCTAGAAGTGAAAAGTTAACTACTTTTTTCAACTGTGAATTATCCACGGAATAAAACTAAAGGTATCAAATGCAATAGAATGTTTTCAAGAAAAGTGATTTTTAACAACGCAACTATTATTGTGGTATAATAAAGTAATAATAGAATGAAAATAGATAAACGAAATGACGAAAGAAAAAGAAACGTAATTGAAAATGAGGGATAAAAACCTCACAAAAACAACTCATAGAAGCAAAATGACGTCAAGGAGGATAAACCCATAAAAACGCCAGCCAAACTGGATAATCTAGTAATTTTTCTGACAATTTCTTCAGATGTGTAGGCTGTAAAAATGAATTTCTTCACAAATTAAGCTGAGCTTGGATGATACTCAGTGTAGGAAGTCGAACAGTACATTGCAATAAACACAACTTTGTTTAAGTAATACAAATTTATCGATTTGCTTTTGTTAAGCTAAGATTTGGTAAGACCACATCCAAATGCAGATCCTAACCCGTTCGTTTGCCTCACATGATATTCAGACTGTAAAGTGACTCATCAAAGAGTGATAAAAATGAGGTTCTGTTCAATGTGACATATATAGAAGAGTTTTTTCTGGTCAGAGCTGAATGATAGAATCCATAATAATGACTTTAATAATTTTCCATCGTTGATATCAACATTCAAGCAACAATTTACTTGCTTCCTCATAGTGATCGTGTAGTGTTCTTGGATGTAGGAATGTCGTATAAAATCAGCGAGTACAGTCAACAGATTTTGGCAAGCTTATAAGTTGGACGATTTCGATTATCGCATAAAGCTCAAGATGAGTAGACTTTTAAGGATGAGGTTCTAAAATACTGGCAACAATTTTAAGCTTTAATAACATATTCAGCACAACGCTTACATTTTATCTATTGTCGATCACAACGTACTGAACAGTGTTATTTTGTCTTGCAAAAACCATTTTGTATCTGTATGTGCATAGATCAACATCAAATACATTTCGAATTTGAACTCATGACCTATGGCTGCTCACATATCGTCATGGTAGCTATACAGGTTCATGTTCAAGAAAGGTGATGACGAGGCGTAAGTACAAACGTGTGTGCATCAACTAAAAATGTACGTACATTCAACTCATATGATGTACTGATTCATTGGAAATATTAAGAAAGTAAGGCTTTGATGCATTTTAAGCATTTGATGTGCCATCAGCATCGTTGAGTGCCTTTTCCTCATTATGACCTTTCGATAAGATGACAGTCAAAATCCACTTCATCATCGAATAACATTATTCAATGCTATCTAGTTTGCATGAAGCAAATATTGAGTTAGGAATGAGCAGTAGCAATATGTAAATCTAAGATTTTCTCTATATACTCAGATGGAGTGAGGCGGACGTAGTCAGATGACAGAAAGTGCAGCTGTGTTCATGACAATAGTTCCTGTGCACTACCACGCAACACAATCCCGCCGCCCTTTTAAGATTGGTGAAGCGGTAGTAGAGACTATTGAAGAAGTATGCACCAATAGCTTGGTAGATATTAATTACCTCAAGCTTTATAGAGCAGAATAGTACTTAATCGCTTGAAAGGTATCACACTGAGAATAACGATGTGGTTCTACAATACAGATTGATCTACGGCAAAAACTCATCTTAAACTATCCGATGAAGATATTTTACAACGTTTTTCTCTACAGGTTTCCTAGTTTTTCGATTTTATGAGGTATCGAAAGTATGAGGTCGTTCACTATATATGGTGTTAATGGATTACTGATCAGTTGAATTAAGTATATTGAGTTAAGCTTTGATCTGTGAATTGTACTGAGATCAAAAATCAATAATCGATATTTCAATGTCATAAAAACAAATATCGTAAATTTGCTAAGCGATATCGATAAACGGTTGACGTCTTGAAGAAAAAAAAAGCTGAAAAAACTGATAATCACTACAGGATATTTCCAGCTTCTTAATGCTGCTTCTACCAAGTACGTCAACAATGAATCAGTAATTAGCATATCGGTGGTAATTTATTGATTGATTTTTCACAATAGCTCATTTCGATCGATATGTCTTTAGAATAGCTTATTTCGATCGATTCCAATACGTATTTCATAACGCTTGAAAAGGAAGTGTAGTGAATCATCTTGTTTTGCGTTTGATCGTTTTCTCTTCTCTATTAAATTATTTTTGACTCATTGTTTATTGATCACGTTAAGCTAAAGTACCGTATATGCGGCAATATACAGGAAGTGTAAGTTTTATTAACTTGGATGTTCCTAAACGGAAAATTAACTTCATAGTGCCTACAGAGGAAGAAGAATACATTAATATGCAAATGAATCCTTACATATCAATGAGTCATACCGTAAGAGTTATTTGATTTGCTGTGATATTATTTCTGTATGGTTATAATTTTATTGCTAATGTTTTGTATTATATTGTATTTTAAGTAATCAATCAATATTGTGAAACATCTTCACGAACATAACCACATCATTTTGTAGGACACTGTTTTTCGCTCAATGATCCATTCTGATAACGTATCAATCTACAGCTTATGAAAACCTTATGGATTTTTATGGAAATAAGTACACATCATTGACTATGGATCATTGAGGATGCTTTTTACCTCAACAATAATTGCGAGTTTTTCATAATCACCTATTATTTTACCTAAGTTTTACGAAACAACATAAGATATTTTCTTTTGTGATTTTATTTGATCGTCTTAGACTACAATAATACTGATAAGTAATAATGTTTAATCAGGAAAACAATAAGAATTCTATCGAATAAAAATGTGTATTATAATTTTCACTTAGTTTTCCAAATTCATCTTTTACATTTTCCAATCACTCAACATGCTGAGGCTGAGGTTCTGTGTCGACAGACGTGGAATCACGTGTATTGCTAGGAATCGTTGAGGAAGCATCGTTATCCGAATCATGTAGTGTTTGAGAAATCCAATCATTGATTCCTTTTTCAATTACACTGCTCAAATACGGGTCCTAGATAAAAGCATAATACTATAAATAAGACAATTGTTGATCTACCGAAAAATTCCTTCTATTACCTTCGTGGTAGAATTTATTGCTGGAGCGTTGTTGTCGGAATCGTTGAGGGTTTTAGAAATCCAGTCATTGATGCCTTTTTCGAAAATGCTGCTCCAGAAAGGGTCCTAGATAAAAACGTAACATTATTAGGAATGCAATTGTTTGTATATTTGAAAATTTCTTCAAATACTTTAGTGGTAGGGTTTGTTGTTGCCGCGTTGTTGTCGGAATCTTGGAGTGTTTTAGAAATCCAATCATTAATTCCTTTTTCAAATATGCTGCTCCAGAACGGGTCCTAGATGAAAACGTAAGGGAATGAGGAAAGTAATAGAGATTTTCGGTTGATTACCTTCGTAGTTGGATTTGTTGTTGATGAGTTGTTGTCGGAGTCCTCAAGGGTTTTAGAAATCCAGTCATTTATGCCTTTTTCAAATATGCTGCTCCAGAACGGGTCCTTGAAAAGCGCGTAATACCATGAAGAAAACAATGTTATAGATATTGATTTTATCACCTTAGTAGTTGGATTTGTTGTTGATGAGTTGTTGTCGGAGTCCTCAAGGGTTTTAGAAATCCAGTCATTGATGCCTTTTTCGAATATGCTGCTCCAAAACGGGTCCTAGATGAAAACGTCAGGGAATGAGGAAAGTGATAGAGATTTTCGGTTGATTACCTTCGTAGTTGGATTTGTTGTTGATGAGTTATTGTCGGAGTCCTCAAGGGTTTTAGTAATCCAGTCATTGATGCCTTTTTCGAATATGCTGCTCCAGAACGGGTCCTAGATGAAAACGTCAGGGAATGAGGAAAGTAATAGAGATTTTTGGTTGATTACCTTCGTAGTTGGATTTGTTGTTGATGAGTTGTTGTCGGAGTCTTTGAGGGTTTTGGAAATCCAATCATTTATTGATTTTTCGAACACAGTACTCCAAAATGGGTCCTATACAAAACATATTGATATTGAAAAATTTAGTAAATAAGTATATGTGGTCGGTTAACCTTAGTAGTTTGACTTGTTGTTGAAGTATCGTTGCTGGAGTTTTGAAGAATTTTAGAAACACACTCATTTATACTTTTTTCGATTAAAGTTTTCCAGAAGGTGTCCTAAATGAAAAGCATAATATTATTGAAGCCTGATGATTTGAATACATTTCTTCGAATACCTACTGGTGTGAATTTTTTCCGATTAATGATGTTCTACTTAACAGCACTTAGGTACTGAATGGGATTTCGTATAAAGATGGGTATGATGATGATGATGAAGATGATGATGATGATAAGGTAAAAAAAAAATGTAATTGCTCAATCGATTCTATATCAAATGTTTGTCGTAATGTTATTATATGTAAATTTTCTGTTTCAAAGTCAAACATGACGTCATTGTAAAATAATTGAAATAAAAGCTATCAACTTACATCGTCTGTATCCTCATCACTGTGAGTTCCTTTTTTTGAAATCTCTGTAGCTGATTTAATCGTTGTAGAATGATTTTCTGATTCAGCAGATTTCGGATCATTTAACGTTTCGGAGAGCCAATCGTCTACTCCATCTTTAAGTATGTTGTCCCAGAATGGATCTACTTCATTCTGAGGATAGATAACACCACTGATGTCCTTAAGAGGAGTGTCTATCTCACTTGAGGTATCATAACCCTAAATGTGTCTAACGGACTCTCAGAACATAATCTAATAGGCATAATCAAATTAGCAATAAATTAATATTGTCAAATTCTTTACACACATCATTACCTGAGCATTGAGGTTTTCAATGAATAACACCGTCAACCAAGTCACGGATATCAAACGCATCCTTAAGAAAAATCCTATAGTAATAGATTTTGTGATAGAGAAAATGTATATCGATGAGAAATAAAATAGAAGCTTGTCAAGTTGTATGATTGTAAAGGAAAAAGCTTTACGCTTATATGGAAAAGCTTTTTCGTTTGTTGCAATAATGTGACTTATCATTCGTCTGTAATATTTATATTAGCCATGAACAACTTCCACATAAACGATTACATCATTTATGTTTCCGTGTATTATTCCGCTATATGAGATTTTTCCGTATGACTGAAACACTGTCAGCGTTACGGTATTCTGAACAAAAAAACAATCGAAAAAATACAGTAATCCAGGTTTAATGCCTCTGGCATAGTGACTGAAATACTAGAAAAGCTTATCCAATATAGCTTTCAATAAGCTTTTTGATTGATCGATTAAAAATTTTCACCGATTTTCCTCTACAAAATTGAATTCTATATTGAAGTTCATGAAATTTGAACAAAGTTATCCTTATGAGGTTGTCAAACAAACGCTATACGACCTGATAAGTTAAGCATAAAGCTTTAGAACAGATTTAAGACTCTAAAATTTGCTAGAAATTGCTTTACCAACATATTAGTTACTCTCTTACGACCTCATCTTCCGACTACTCACTAGAACTCATCTAATTGGTCATTTACCACAATTTTTGCATCAGAATATTTTTGAGATTCCAGAAATGTTACGATTTGAATTTATCGATTGTTTAGTCATCAGTTTTTATTGTTGTCATTTCTAATGTCAACATATGCAATATTCAGGAAAATTTAACGAAATATTCAAATAAGTGCACTAAATGAGGTAATAAGAGGTTAGTATTAAGCAGCTTTTCCTTCCGCTTTTACGATAATAACACATTTGAGCACAACTCAGCTAAGTTTTTTTTTTAATGTGACTAATTACATTTGAATTCTGTTTTTTTCCTGTTTCAATACTTTATTGGTATGATGAATTTTTCAGGGTCAATTGTTTATTGGTCAATTGTTTACTAGTCAACTTCCTGTCCATCGTTTTGTTCTAGTCCCGTTTCAAAAGAGTAGAATTTCAGTGAACTGCTTAGAAATGAAAATCAGTTAAATTTTGTGTCTTCCTGAATATCAACTAGAGTACAACTATGGTTGTTTACGATAGCTTGTATTCGCCCTCATTTGTTGTTGTTGTTGTTGTAAACTAATCAATCAATCAATATGTTTTTTGTTCCATCTTTATTTGACACACCGCCTAATCATTCGTTCATTTAGTCCTCAATGTTATTCTATAAAAATAATCGCTCTTATTGTTTCAAATGGTCATATTTTCATTAATCTAATATGAGTTTTTTTTTTCTTGTCAGATCATTATTTAAACCGTAGCTCAATTGAGGTCGTATTTCAGCTCCATTGAGGTCGTACTTCAATGCTTAATAGATAAGTTTATCATTTACTAGTAATTTTTTTCCGAACTCAATGACGTTAATCAACGTCATTGTGTCACTATGTTCGACGTAGATCATTATCATGAATGACGATAGAGCGCGATAGGTACGAGTGAAAATTCTACTGTGGTCCGTTCTAGCAGTAAAGACGGACCATATAGTTGCTTATCTAAGTATTTTCACATATCGTTATCATTATTATCATATCATATAGAACGTGTTTTGATTATGAAGTAATTCTTGTAAGGAATTTATCATATACGAATGAAGTTTTGCAAATTTATTCATTAGTGACTGCATTAACAACAGAACACATTAGTTACTCATCTAATTATTGATACATTAGCTAAAAATAGTTTCCATTATGTTTATATTAAGTTATATGATCACTGTAGTTGTCAATAGTTTGTAAGACAGGAAAAGCTTTTTTGTTTTCAGCGTTGAGTGAGGTGTATTTTCATATTAATCAAGAGGTTATCGTATAATCAACGAGTTACAAGCACCAATAAATCACTAATCAAGTTAGATTTAATCAGATGAATGGGCTGATAAGACAAAAATACACTCCTTTTGATAATCCTTGGTGTTATGCCGTTCACCATATTCACAGGACCACCCAGATACAGATAGTTCAGGCACTTTGTTGGACTCTTTTGGCTGAGGATAGATGAGGTATCGGGAAATTTCTCCGTTTTTCATAAACATCAGGAGCATAAGCTCTAAGCGACATGAATTCCGTCAGTACATAGTTGATTCAACAAATGTATAACTGCTCTTTTAAAACAGAATCGAAACATCTATTGAAATGAATGAATAATTGTTTCAAATTATTTGTTGTTTGATAACTTCCCCGTTCAACTCAACAACTACTTTGACTTATCGTCAATCTGTTTGACAGCTGTTTATTTTTGCTATAAAAAATCAATAAAGAGTATACTCACTTCCCCCATTGACCATACGAAAAGTGGTCTGCAGTTTCCAGTGCTATTCCATTGTTGGTCGTCGTATATACTGGGAAAAATGGAAGAGTACGAACCTATACTCTTTGATCCTAATGCGAAACCACCACCAATACCTGCACCAGTACCACAACCACCACCAATACCTGCACCAATACCACCACCACCAAACCAACCACCCGAAAAACCTCTGGCAAACTGGGACCAACCAGCAAATCCAGAACCACCCCAACTTCCGTGTCCGCCTGCAAATTTTATACCTCCACCTTGGCCACCGGTGTTGCCTCAACCTGCACAACCACCGTTAATGCAAGCTACACCTGATATTCTTCAACAAATCCTCCTCTTCCACCTCCAGTACCACCACCACCACCACCACTACCTAATCAAACTCCGCCGTTTGAATCAAAATCACAGGACGAAAAAGAAATGCTTCGTGATCCGTATTTTGCATGTCCCAAAGCAGCTAAACCAGCATCAGAAGCAAAAAAAACAAGGTGTGTTGATGTTTTATAGATTGTTGATTGAATATCAATTTATTATGTATACGATTTTATTATATCAATTTTCAGTAATCCAACGAAAAAAAACTCAAAACACCATAAGGCAAAAAGTGAGCCTGGTCATTTTTTTCTTTGCTTTTATTAGAAAGCAATTAGAGATATGCTTACATAAAATGGTACATTACATATTTAAAATGATATAAAATAAAAGAAAATACATTCATTTCAAAACGATTACAATGATGAACGGTAAGAATTTGAACATGCATTGATGTCAATGCATGTATTCTGCTTCATAGCTCAGTTGTTATTCATTACTTAATCTGAACATAAAGCTACAAAAGTTCAATAGTGACTCAAGTTCCTTTGCATCTGAATGATCTATTGATTTTTTTCGACGGAGAGTAGTAATACTATTAAGTATTGATGTATTGGTTAATAAATTAACAATTTTTTAAGAAAGTTAAAAAAAAACCGCGTGAAAATTTGAGGTCACCATAAAATTTGTATGAAAGCCGTCAACATAAACACATCGAATATTATTTGACTCATTTTAGAAAGCAAGAGAAAGAAAAAGTCATCAAAGCATAACTCATAAGATGGATACGGTATTTGCTAGTTTTATTTACTATTTATAAAGACAAACAAAAAAAAAATGAGAATCACTCAAAAAAATTTTTTAGGGACAAGTTTATGAGATTGGCATTTAATCTAAATGTATTGAAGATCAAAATGAATGGTATTAAAATTGTTTTTTTTTGTAATAAATATTTCACTTGATTTAGTAACATTTGTTTCATAGTGTTCATAGAAACTACCGTATGCAAAACCGTATGTTTTTGATCTGTATTGATCGGAATCTAAGATAATGTGACACTTTCTGTATTGAAATCACGTAAACAATTTGTTTACGATGGTATGCGTGTTTATTTTCGTATTCTGCTGTATATAATTAGTTAACAGAATTGGAGACTCTGAGGTTGCACAAACTTCCTAACACTTTCGAATTGATTGTCTTACGAAATTTTAATTATCATTTTGCGTTACCTCAATATTAGGTGAGTCATTGCTTCATTTTCTAGCGTATTTTTTGTATGATAGAGTTAAGATAAGCTTTGACGTCGATCAGTCCATGTTGACGGGTGCTTACACTCGTTTGACAACAACGTGACGTCGTAGAGGTGGTTGAATGCGAGCCTCATCAATACGGTGACTTGAGTTTACCACTTTTTACCAAGTCAGTACTAGTTATCTTATCCAAATTCCTCTGATACCAATTTACTTACCCCGGAACAGTTTAGTGATCAAATTGGTAGGTTGCGAGGCTGGTTCGAGCTTGTTTGCACTTTTTCAGTCAGTCGCATCAATGCGGCACGTCCACCATTGCGCTACTCGTCTCATTATTGAGTGTGTATACCTTTGGTAAATAAAATATATTACGTAAATCTCGACAAAAATACGCAAATTTTGCTGCGCTAACTTTTCTGTATTTTCTTGACCTTACTGAGGTTTGATTGCTTTTTAATTTGAGGTATTGTATTAATCATACCAACGAGTCTTTCACGTTCATTTAAATATCATAAAATTTACCTCATCAATATATTTAATTGATTAGTTTTTACATCAAAAATTACTTAAAAAGCAAAAGGAAGAGCCTTTTTGGACTTCAATCCCTTATGGTTGATATTAAGTCAATCAAAAAACTTGGAATCATAGGCTAGACCTATTTGATAGACTGATGACCTTATTTATACCCAAATAAAAACTATGATGTCATTTGCTTACAGTATTAAAGTATTTATTAGTCCTTTCAACACAGTATCTTAGACGATTTCTTGTTGTGTCTACCAGGTGGCCTATCAAGCTTTATGTCGAAACAGTTTGTCATCAACTAGATGTAATACGTCTTAACGAACTTCGTCAAAAAAAAAAACCAGCTCGATGACTCCAACATGTTTTTTCTAGTAATTGACATTGCCATTTCTTTTGCATTATCAAGGTTGATTATAGAGTTGCTCTAAATGATAGATCAAAGGTCTGGATATCACTATGCTATAAATACCACCTCTCCGAGGGCAGTCACATTTTTTATCGTCCTTGGCTTCTTCATCGCTAGTTGTCGTACATGGTGCTGTAATGTTCGAAGTGTCACAAATCTCTTCTTAGATTGTCCTACGATTTGTTACAGTGTGAAAAAAGGTAAGTGACTCACTATATGATTTTTCTTCCTCCACATTCCGTCAACTTGTAGAATGGCGGGAGTAGATCTTTAGCGATGTTAAAGCTTTATTTATGAGAGGTTTAGACGACTGCCATGACGTCTATGGGATTGAGCTTTTATTTTCCTCTATAATGAGGCAAATTGGATAGTCATTTAGAGCAAATAACATCGTTGTCAAGTAATGGCTATTCATTTCAATATCATCTTGTGTATGGATGAAGTATCGGCATTAAAAATTAATAGTATCGAGGTGAATTCTATGACAGCATCATGAAATGTCAATCAATACGAGTTTTATAGTTTGAGGGTCGTTGTATTCCGCGAGAAGAAAGGAGGTGTTTGAAAGTGACATGCATTTACTGTGGTGATTACTGTACTGATGAGGATCTTTTGATGATGCGTGAAGTTTTTCGATAATAAATACTGTGACCTTGTGTTTTGTAATATTTGTTGTTTTTTCCTTTAATATAAACAGAATGAAAATTTGACTGAACTCAACCCTTCCGATACTTCATTTCAGTTATGATCGAACTTCAGAGCAACATAATCAATTCATTCATGAGTACCACTGTTAATCTTGTTAGAAGAACCAAGAGGTAGAAATACAATATTGGTTGAGGATTGGGCGGACACTTGGGCGGAATAGCCTTCCAAAAATTGCCCAAATTTATTGATGTTAATACGCAGCTTACTGTGTAGAGACAGCATTGTCACTCAACGTTAGAGATCTACAGCTTGAAATTCGAGTAGAGAAAATTACATTCTTCTTCAAGAATCATATTTTTTGTTAGTCTAAACTGTAGCTGCTGGAAAGCACACAGTAAGAGAATTTGAAAAGCGAACAAAAAAAACCTGGAAGAGCTTCACGATTGAACGAAACTTATAAAATCAATATGAAAAATTAATCAAAAGTGTGCAATTTTCGAGGGTGGTAGAACTTTATAACTCAAATTTCGACAATCAAGATTTAATGAGACCACTGTCATAACACAATAGCAATATAATTAAGCGGATTGCACAAACGTAGAATATGCCCACTCGTTCGCATTCGATATGATAACGAGGGGATGATTTTGAGTGATGACTAAGAGTGATCAACCTCTACTAACCATTGATACTTATCTTTCCCAAAATCACTAAGTACTAGCTTATCCACTGGGCAGATGGGCTACAAGTCTGTGCGAGCCTGCTTAGGTATAAGTGTGACACCCCCATCACTGACTGCACTACGCTCATCAACATTATACAAAAGACAGATATGGGATGGGTGCTGCTCGTCTGCGTTACAAATCTCCTCTCTTGTTAGAAAGCGTTGCCTCGAGGCAATATATATGTTATGCTTACAATATATATATGAGATACACTTCATTACACGTTAAATTTTTTAGAAACTCGTAGGTTATATAAGCTATCATGTCTAAACATGAACTTGACTCTTGAGATAGCGAGTGTCTAGTTGAGTGATGACCACTCGCTACACTCCACTTGGGTCAGATTGGTAGGTTCATATTTCCGTAATTTAGTTACATTTCCCTCAATGGAATTTTTCTGATAAAAATTGACGCAACTATGCATATGTGTGGAAGAATTTAGTCTAGAAAATTATTCGAAGTAGCAACCTCTCTTTTAACCTCTCTCTCTAATGAAAAAGCAACGGCTCAACGACTTGTATACGACAACTTGCCGTTACTCTTATCGACAACTCAATTGTCACTTGGATCGTAAGCATTTAGTGATTGCGAAGGATCAGCATAATTTTGATTCCTTTGCCCTTCTCGTTTGTCATCAATTGAGATGATTTAGCCGATAAAAGTGATAGCTTTCGAAGCTTACAATTTTGTCAAAACTCTTAGGAAAGTATGTCATAGTGACTTCACCATACTGAAGACTAGGGTAGAACGTTTTATAACAAATCTATTTGAGTTTTGATAGTTTCGTCTATTATTTGAGATAAAGCTTTTCACCAAACAGATCGACTTTATACTTATCGCGATCAAAGCGAGATTATTGATTGATTTTGAGTCTTACAGCTTCGGCGATCAGTGTGTTCCATTAACGGATTCAGATGTGACGAATGTTGTGTGTATTTGTTCCAGTACTCACTGCTGTGACGAATTCATTACGCTGGTATGCAAAATAAAATTCTATTAATACACAATATTATTAAAATATCGTTTTCAATATTATTTACTACCAGTGGTTACGAACAAAATGAGTGAATAAATGAGGATGATTTACCATTTCGGCTCCATTCGATCAGATGTCTTTCGTGAACGTGAAGACTGTTCGTGATTACAAGAACATACGTACGTTCAGTTTCATGCTATTCTTGAATCTGTACAATTTATTTTTCTGAATAATATTTAACAATAAAAAAATTACAACCAAACATTGTTGCTGATAACCTATCACAGTTGGTAGAGAAATGAGGGACTGTTAAACTTGTTGAGGAGTGATACTGTAGAAAGCAAACAGCTATGTTTTCTTCAAAGAACCCATGTAATCTGACAGCAAAATCTTTAGCAGCAATATAATCTTCAGTAAAATAAATCATATCTACACAATACTGTGTCAATCATAACTAGGTAGATCCTCAGGCCGAATTCGAAATCGCATCATAGGTGTGTCTGGTTTTTTGTTCTACCGATTGCTCCATCCTTGCCATCGGTCTTCTATTATCCAATGATTCACTAACATTTTCTGAGCATCCATGTTCTTTGTTTTCGCTAAGCTCTCATACCATTATCTTTCATTCAGATGACTTGACGACTGCGATACACATAGTTTTAACATTTCAAAAAATCATTTCTGATGAGCATCACTGACGTAGTAAAGACGTATTTGTCAAGAATAATGGTTCTTTACTCTCATTTGAGGGCCAGAATAAAAGATGATGAGGTAGCTGATCGTTGATTCCGTTAAGGTGGAAGAATCGAAGTTTTTCGATTTGTCAACTTCATACTAACTCATTTGAATGGTCAACAAGTATTAATGTACAACTAGGTTCACAGCTAATTGTAGCCAGCGTTATCTAAAGAGCTGCCGCCTCACTAAAATTTAGAACTTCAACGAGACTCAAATTTGCATATTTTTTTAGTATTTTGTTCACCAGTGGTAAGCAATACACAACGGTTAAAGTGCCACCTAAGCTTAATTCGCTGCATGCAGGTTCACGGCTACTTCAGGCCTAGCAGGCCATTCATTCGTTTGTGGCCTGTAAATTGATACCAACGTGACTAATAATGGAAGATGAATAGAAAATAATACACGTTTCAATATTACTATATAACAGAAAGCGTAGCACAGGGACAGAAGTGCAACAGTAATACGTAGATCTAGCCAGGCTCACTGTTGCACCCAAAGGCAATCAAACCCGCCATCCTTCTGAGGTCGTTGAATTGGTGTCAGATGAGATTGAGTAGGATACATAACACTGGTTTGGAGCACACACGCATTCAATCATCTCCACCAAATCACATTGAAAACGAGTTACGTGTGCGCACCTCACTGCAGAAATTGATTGAAGCCACAATTTATCTCTTATATTCTGATAGTATACGAAAAGTACTGATTATATTCTACAATTCTTGTTTTCATAGAGATTTTAAAACGTTTATAAGAAATAGAATAAAAATGATATAGGCGATATTGAATTGGAAAGTGTTTGATTTAAATTATTCTATAGATCAGTGTCGCACTCAATCGCCTCCATCGCAACAAGTTAAAAGAGGAATAGCTGGTACGTCTCACAGGAATCAGTGGCGACGAAAAAACTGTAAACGAAGTAGGTTTGCTTAGCTCATGCATCGACTGAAATCGATATTGACCAGAAAGGCTTATCTTATAAGCTTGGCAGAATTATAAATGGATTCTGGACTTTGATGAACGAGACCAGGAGGCTAAGCGAGGCGTTAAAACGGCTAAATATTTGAAAAGAATTTTTCTAAAAACATTTCTATAATGTCGCTAATGAACATAACATCGTCTATAAAGTGAAAACAATATTGATTAGTTGAGCAGTACAGTACTTCAGTTAGTAGTGGTCAATATCAATTTCGTCTTTCCATTGCGAAATTACTGAAGAAATCCTTTGACATTTTACCTAATATAGTTTGAAGCCGGCATTTGTGAGAAGCTGGAAACTTCATATTGATTGGCAATCGAGATCAATTTCTTAGTTGAGATTGGTTTTTTAAACTGAATCATAAACTGCATTACGCAACTGACATAAGCGTAGTTATCAATCAATTGTGACCCGTCCTCAATTCTTCTACGTAGCTTACCTCAATGGAAGAAAAAATCTTGTTTAGCCTCAAAGAAAAGTGAAAAATTAAACAGAAAGCTATTTGACAACTCCATGTAGGATTTTTTTTTCATGAAATTGTTCTACCTGAAGGCTGAGTAATAAGTTCAAATTCTCGGCTGCAAAGGATATGAAGATTTTTGCTCTATTCGATTTTCCAAGCTCTGAAGAAGGTAATTATGTCACAGTGTAAATTTTTCTTCAGTGAATAGCTTACAACAAGCAAAAATTTTCAAATCTTCAGAAAAAATCCAACACTTCTATATGGTTATTTATATGCATTTATTTATTTACTCATATACTTTTATTTATATGTGGTAATAAACAACATCTCATATAGGGCAGGATGAAAACTGCGAAAAGCTGAGCTATACAGAATTTGAATAGAGGAAGAGCAGAGTTGTGTAGGATTTGCATACAAGACGTCAAGGTCTACATACTGCATCAGAATGAGGGAGAACCAAAGTTATGCGGAACTGCAATGTAACGAAACAGAATTTATGCAGAATCTGAATAGAAGAAGAGAAGAGTTGTGCAGATTTTGTATGTACGACTCACGCATGTGCTACTTCATTCGTTCCCCATTGCTTCAAATTGATGACAACACTCATCATTCATTCATATAAGTGTCAGATGATGTCAGTGTCAGATGACGTTATGTCTAGACATCAATTAGCAAGAGGTGTCAAAAAAAATAACTAATTTTTCTTAGAATATTCCTTCTCTATCACCTCACGTCTCCCCTCCTCACTAATCTATTCAGCACTTCCACAATTCACAACGCTTGTGAACCCTTCACACTTTTCACATATAAGTTGCTATGTTATATAGCATATATTGCTACTTTTCCCTCCATTCTATCTTAATGTTCATGTCACATATCAGTCCTATCACATATCATATCACTCTTATAGGATAGAGCTATAAAAACATAACTTCACCTAACTTTACGTTTCTTAGAGTTGGTCTTACTTGGTCTTGGACTTGAATTTTGGCTTACTTTGACTTCGACTTTGCTCTCTCCTTCTCAATCAAGCTTTCTTCTGTCGAGAATTTATCTCGATATATCTCTCTCACCTCAAACATTGCATTCCTCAACCAACCACACCTTCACTCTCTTTTCACTTCTTCTCAGAGAAGGTTATTCTCATAGACACATTCAGCGTTGTATCATTATCGATATAGTTTTCATAGTTTGTGTTTATATTGTATATTTTTAATTGAAGTTTATTCATAGAGAAGTTTGAGGTACATCAACCGACTTCGGAATAAACTTTACGGCTACCGAACTCGAATTAACATAAGCATGTCTATACGGGAATGCGAATGCAGTTAAAATTCTTGCTGAATAATCACAGATCGTCGTAGATATTCAAAGAATAATAATTTAAAATAATGAGGTAAAAGATTAGATTTCAATGATTTTGGTTAAATGATTTTCTTTTACATGCACTATGACTGAAAATTCTATCATTGTTTTGAACCTAACAAATCTAAGTGATTATTGATCAAAAAACCTTATTTTCTGTAGTTTTCCTTGAGGAATTTTTCTATAAGACTGTAAGTGACACAGTTGTCGCAGTGCGACGTCGTTGATAATACAGTCGGTAGCCAAACGAATCCGATATCTGCATAATAGGGATAGAGTTCCACTTGAGGTTACAAGTCATACAACGCACGCAGCAATATTAGCAATGAAGCGATGAGTTAAAAATTTTTCGATCAGACGTTTTATGTATCCAAATCCATCGTGATAATGTGGAAGGGATCAAATATTTTCCGAACAGCCTAATAGTTAAGGTAATCGATTTGCAGAGATTGTACAGTATAGTGATAGGAGGGCATCCAGTGACACACGCGAATGGTAACCGCAAATGCAAGTTCGAGTCCGGCTCCCAAACCAACGAAGCCTTCCATCGCTTAGGTATTAATGTTGATTAGTACCAGGCAGACCTGACTTGACAACATGCGGTCCTCTTAACTCATTCTACAGACCATTCTCAACTTAACACATATCTTATCCTCTCAGACTTTTCAAGCAAATAATTATCGGCGTGGGGTGTACGTGAAAGGCGACTGGTCTGTGTAGGAGAGGAGTACAAGCCACGAGGACTGTAGATCACGATATGAAGCCTGCTATCTTACTTATTTAGCTCATTTAGCGCACCGTGATAAATTTAAACTATATTTTTATGATACTCCGTAAATCACAAAACTTGAAGATTAAAAAGTGATCACTACTTTGTTTGTTTGCAATCATTTATAAAAGTAGAAAAAATTGATTACTGCAAAAATAGGGGTAATCGAGAGTTATCAGTTAAATTAAGTGTGACACCAATATTGGCTGCTTAACGCTTATGATAAAACCGTTAACAGGTTAGGCGAGTGCTGATAACATGTAAATTGTACTTAGGTGAAGCATTGAGCAAACAAAGATCAAGAAGCACGGTAGAGCAATAATTGACACAAGAGCATGAAAATATGAAAGATATGGGTCAGGGTATCACTTGACGCTCAAAGTATTGTGATTAGATTAGCTTCACAGTCAAGACGAGCTTTGACGATGATCAATCTCAATTGTTGAGTATGCTCACGAATTCATGTTGAATACGGTATCATCAAGGTGACTGTCTGCAAGATTGGTCAATACCAATGCTGCAGTTTATCACTCTTTCCGAAGTCGGTGCTGTTTATCTTATCCAGATATCTGTGCCGCCAATTCACCGACTTCGGCAGGATAGCAGGCCTGGTAAGTTTTGTGTGGCCGCGAGCTGATCTAGCTTTGCCTGTCATTGTTGCATCTTTACCAGTGTACCAATGTGCCCCTGGCTATAAGTAGGCCTTTCCGAAAACGCTAAGAATACCAATAGCTTAGAAATAGCTAATACGTTTGTTTTCAACAACTGTCAAAAGCAATAATTAAAATTTTCACTTTAAAATTTTAATATCTGAAATATTTTGCGGGTTTAACAGGGCAAACATGTTCTTCTCAGTTGCAATTTACCGTAACCCCTACAAATCAACAATCTTCTGAGTTGATGTAAGCTAGTTTTTTGAGTTTTCAATCTTTGAAATTTAGTACAATCCAGTTTTTTGTTTCTTTTATTGTCTCATCTGCACTGTTGTTGATCAACCCTAATCAACAATACTAGTCTGATTCAATGAGGGTACATACTTCAACGTGAAAAAGAGCTTCCTTTATAGTAACTTGAGTAGATTACCCTTCACCCAGTACAGTGTTTTAATACCCTACCCAAACTTCGCTGTTACCAATTTGCCGATGACTGAGGGATTGATGGGAGGCTTGGTAGACTCTAGGGATAACGCTAGCCTAATTTGTGCCTGGGTATCGCCGTGACATTTCTACTAATGCTTTGAGGTCGTAGTGCACTACTATATTACTTAGAAGATCCTTCCACAAATTTTAATCACTATCGAAAATTCACAAGTGTTATTTTGTTTTCTTAAACGTCTATAAAAAACATCGCAGTTGTAAACTGTTTATTCTTTAGAAGTTTACATTACAAAATATTCCACCTTCTTCAAAGCTTGGAAAATCAATTTTATATTAAATTCTTGAGAAAGTATATTGTGATCCTTCTGCAAGACCACGTACTGGAACGAGCTCCTGAAAAAAAAGTAATATATCAAGTTTCGGAGTCACTTTCCTCATTTTTCACAATTTTCTGCGTTTTAAAAAACATTGTTCTCATTTGTTGACGATGTCAGTGAATAGGAAAGTCTCAGGTGCTGCTGTAATTTTCAATGTGCATAGCCTTTGTCTCGGTGAATTAATTCTCCAGGTGAGTTAACTTCATATGTTCTATAATT